>JASAOG010000010.1:4110000-4380000 GCA_030265305.1 Biomphalaria pfeifferi | reverse complement strand
ACATACATACATACATACATACATACATACATACATACATACATACATACATACATACATACATACATACATACATACATACATACATACATACATACATACATACATACATACATACATACATACATACATACATACATACATACATACATACATACATACATACATACATACATACATACATACATACATACATACATACATACATACATACATACATACATACATACATACATACATACATACATACATACATACATACATACATACATACATACATACATACATACATACATACATACATACATACATACATACATACATACTACATACATACATACATACATACATACATACATACATACATACATACATACATACATACATACATACATACATACATACATACATACATACATACATACATACATACATACATACATACATACATACATACATACATACATACATACATACATACATACATACATACATACATACATACATACATACATACATACATACATACATACATACATACATACATACATACATACATACATACATACATACATACATACATACATACATACATACATACATACATACATACATACATACATACATACATACATACATACATACATACATACATACATACATACATACATACATACATACATACATACATACATACATACATACATACATACATACATACATACATACATACATACATACATACATACATACATACATACATACATACATACATACATACATACATACATACATACATACATACATACATACATACATACATACATACATACATACATACATACATACATACATACATACATACATACATACATACATACATACATACATACATACATACATACATACATACATACATACATACATACATACATACATACATACATACATACATACATACATACATACATACATACATACATACATACATACATACATACATACATACATACATACATACATACATACATACATACATACATACATACATACATACATACATACATACATACATACATACATACATACATACATACATACATACATACATACATACATACATACATACATACATACATACATACATACATACATACATACATACATACATACATACATACATACATACATACATACATACATACATACATACATACATACATACATACATACATACATACATACATACATACATACATACATACATACATACATACATACATACATACATACATACATACATACATACATACATACATACATACATACATACATACATACATACATACATACATACATACATACATACATACATACATACATACATACATACATACATACATACATACATACATACATACATACATACATACATACATACATACATACATACATACATACATACATACATACATACATACATACATACATACATACATACATACATACATACATACATACATACATACATACATACATACATACATACATACATACATACATACATACATACATACATACATACATACATACATACATACATACATACATACATACATACATACATACATACATACATACATACATACATACATACATACATACATACATACATACATACATACATACATACATACATACATACATACATACATACATACATACATACATACATACATACATACATACATACATACATACATACATACATACATACATACATACATACATACATACATACATACATACATACATACATACATACATACATACATACATACATACATACATACATACATACATACATACATACATACATACATACATACATACATACATACATACATACATACATACATACATACATACATACATACATACATACATACATACATACATACATACATACATACATACTACATACATACATACATACATACATACATACATACATACATACATACATACATACATACATACATACATACATACATACATACATACATACATACATACATACATACATACATACATACATACATAAATACATACATACATACATACATACATACATACATACATACATACATACATACATACATACATACATACATACATACATACATACATACATACATACATACATACATACATACATACATACATACATACATACATACATACATACATACATACATACATACATACATACATACATACATACATACATACATACATACATACATACATACATACATACATACATACATACATACATACATACATACATACATACATACATACATACATACATACATACATACATACATACATACATACATACATACATACATACATACATACATACATACATACATACATACATACATACATACATACATACATACATACATACATACATACATACATACATACATACATACATACATACATACATACATACATACATACATACATACATACATACATCATACATACATACATACATACATACATACATACATACATACATACATACATACATACATACATACATACATACATACATACATACATACATACATACATACATACATACATACATACATACATACATACATACATACATACATACATACATACATACATACATACATACATACATACATACATACATACATACATACATACATACATACATACATACATACATACATACAATACATACATACATACATACATACATACATACATACATACATACATACATACATACATACATACATACATACATACATACATACATACATACATACATACATACATACATACATACATACATACATACATACATACATACATACATACATACATACATACATACATACATACATACATACATACATACATACATACATACATACATACATACATACATACATACATACATACATACATACATACATACATACATACATACATACATACATACATACATACATACATACATACATACATACATACATACATACATACATACATACATACATACATACATACATACATACATACATACATACATACATACATACATACATACATACATACATACATACATACATACATACATACATACATACATACATACATACATACATACATACATACATACATACATACATACATACATACATACATACATACATACATACATACATACATACATACATACATACATACATACATACATACATACATACATACATACATACATACATACATACATACATACATACATACATACATACATACATACATACATACATACATACATACATACATACATACATACATACATACATACATACATACATACATACATACATACATACATACATACATACATACATACATACATACATACATACATACATACATACATACATACATACATACATACATACATACATACATACATACATACATACATACATACATACATACATACATACATACATACATACATACATACATACATACATACATACATACATACATACATACATACATACATACATACATACATACATACATACATACATACATACATACATACATACATACATACATACATACATACATACATACATACATACATACATACATACATACATACATACATACATACATACATACATACATACATACATACATACATACATACATACATACATACATACATACATACATACATACATACATACATACATACATACATACATACATACATACATACATACATACATACATACATACATACATACATACATACATACATACATACATACATACATACATACATACATACATACATACATACATACATACATACATACATACATACATACATACATACATACATACATACATACATACATACATACATCTATAATACGTCGTTACGATACACCAAAAAAGAAGTCCGATATAAATAGACATGTGATTTAATGAGCATAAAGAAGACAATCAAGAATAATAATAATAATATCCAGGCATATACCGCTGGCCATACAAATAGTTATCACTGGATATATCCATGTATGAACAGAATTACTAAGACACTTTACAATACAAAAATACAATATCTCATATAGTCCTCTCTCAGAACTTTCTCTACTAATCTCCAAAATTAACTTCCAGAATCACTAAATTAATAGGCAAAAACCAACATGTGTATGCTGTTCACACTCATACTTGGGAATATAAACAAAGGGAAGCAACTATTCTAGTATTAAATATGGACAAAGGAGTTCAATATTCATTCTAGCCATACCTGTCACTGACACTTATCTATCTCTAGTAATTCCCTTCTACCCAGATTTGGATTTTAGAAACATGCGCACTAGGCAGGATTGTTGTGGAGGCCTCTTCCAGCTTCGATAGAATTACACTTAATAATATGAATACATCTAAAAGCCCCTTTAGTTTTGTATATTTAGTATGCATAACTTTGTAAAAAATTCTATATTTTTGAAATGAAGAGGCTCCCTTTAAGGTCGAGGCAAGGGATCATTCATTGTATTAAATCCCGCACTTGTTTCACCTATCGGTCTGTGGTTGGATTCCCCAAGTCTCTAGCCTCATTATCACCAGCATATTTGTCTTTTGTTTATTCTTATTGTTTTATGAAAACACAATATCACATAAAATATGAACTAATTTAAGTCGATTGTTTATCTCAAATAACTGTGGTTCGTCTCATGATTGAACAGGCTGTGCCCTCGATGTGCCCCCAAGGTTTCCGATATCAGGCAGGACAAAGCACTAACAGATGTGTACCCCAAGACTTAAGTACCCCTTACAGTCAAAATAATGGAGTAATATGGAGTGAGTGCATAATTTTAGCTTTAGTCTAAGTATGTGAGAAAAAAAAATATGTGTAGAGTTACTTACCTTTTGTAGACTGTCAAATACAAGTAGTTGAAAGACTTTATTGCGACTTCAATTTTTACAATGTCACTATTCGGGTCACATATTCACGGAAACTGGATCCTAAATCAAAATGTAACCTATCTAACGAACAATTTTCCAAGAAATATGACATCAGCTGATGTATATCGTTGGGAAAAGAAATTGCTAGCTTGTTGGCCAGACTGAGAAAACTCTAGTTTGACAGGATAGAAATGTATTTAAATTTGGCTCGAGGACTAAAAAATCTTTATCATGGCTAGACTACAGACATTTTATCAGATAAGTTCTGTTCATTAAAGACTTTAATACATTAATACTTCAGAACTTTTTGCTCAGCAACTTCTACTCTAAGGCCTATCAGTAGAACATTATAAAGTCTAGTAGATTTTTACATTCTCTTAACCGTATTTTTTTCAGGGGGGGGGGGGGGGAATGGGCATGGTAAAAAATTTTGAATTTAAAAAAAATCAAATATTCATTACTTATTAAGAGCGAAATAATATTTCTATCGGATGTTTTAAGGGCGTATGGTCTTTTTAAAAAAGGTATATTGTAATTATCTTTTTTGTTATTTCTATAATGCCGCTCCAGAATTGGCGTGATTAGTCACACCAGATTCTGCATCGTCTCAAGACGAAACCAAAGCTAGTGACTCACCTGGGCGCATCCATTGTCTTCCGAGACACAAGAGGCCATATATAAATAAACTATAATAAAAGCATGTTTATATCTTCCCTTATATTTCATTACATCCGTTCCAATAAAAACTAACAACGTCCTATGCTTGTCCACGTCTTAATCTAGCCGTGTATGTCAATTAGAAACTCTGTCATTTGTTTTCCTGGCTGATTCAGGCAACCTGTTTCGACCTCCAATGACATACAGAAAGATAAATATGCTGTTTTCTCAATTATTTTGATGGTCACAACTGTCTCGCAACTGCTAAAAGAATCTCGAGACTTAAGCACCAGGTTATCCCTGTTGTTTTTTTCCCAATCCTACTATTACTTCACAATTTCTTTATGGTCAAACGTTGGAAGGTGTTAGGCGTTGGAAGGTGTCAGGCGTTGGAAGGTGTCAGGCGTTGGAAGGTGTCAGGCGTTGAAAGGTGTCAGGCGTTGGAAGGTGTCAGGCGTTGGAAGGTGTCAGGCGTTGGAAGGTGTCAGGCGTTGGAAGGTGTCAGGCGTTGGAAGGTGTCAGGCGTTGGAAGTTGTCAGACGTTGGAAGTTGTCAGACGTTGGAAGGTGTCAGGCGTTGGAAGGTGTCAGGCGTTGGAAGTTGTCAGGCGTTGGAAGGTGTCAGAAGTTGGAAGGTGTCAGACGTTGGAAGGTGTCAGACGTTGGAAGGTGTCAGACGTTGGAAGGTGTCAGACGTTGGAAGGTGTCAGACGTTGGAAGGTGTCAGACGTTGGAAGGTGTCAGACGTTGGAAGGTGTCAGACGTTGGAAGGTGTCAGGCGTTGGAAGGTGTCAGACGTTGGAAGGTGTCAGGCGTTGGAAGGTGTCAGGCGTTGGAAGGTGTCAGGCGTTGGAAGTTGTCAGACGTTGGAAGGTGTCAGGCGTTGGAAGGTGTCAGACGTTGGAAGGTGTCAGACGTTGAAAGGTGTCAGACGTTGGAAGGTGTCAGACTTTGGAACGTGAAAAAAAAAAAAACCCAACACAACTAGAATATTTTTTTTCAAGCTAAAAATCTGGCACAGTGTAACAAAGTTGGTTAGCTCAGTGATAAATAAAAATTACGTTGATCTCAATAAATGACCTAAAAATATCTCAACCTTGTGCTATTGTCAATCTGGCATTTACTTGAGCACTGTATCTCTGTCTCGCTCTAGATTACATACGTACTATATGTCGGTACAACTCAAAGGCCACCATTCCCGACACCACAAAATGCAGCCAGTACTTGGACTGCTCTGTGACTAGCTCAGGAACCGACTATGTTGACTATCTTCTGGAGTGCCCGTACCCCTCCTTATATTCTACCATGACAGGGGCGTGTCAACCCTTCCACTCTGTTATGTGCGGGGAGCGACCAGAGCCTAAGACACCATGTAAGTTACCAGGTATTATGTATATCTTAGCATTAAAGTAATTAGTTGATGACCTTATATCGTCACTTACTGTAATAGTCTCTTTAGCGCACTTTTAGTGGTCTTTTAGTGGTCTTTTTAGTAATATTTTTAGTGGTCTGTTTAGTGGTCCTTTAGTGACCTTTTAGTAGTCCTTTAGTGACCTTTTAGTAGTCCTTTAGTGACCTTTTAGTAGTGTTGGTTTGTTAGTGGCTTGTTTTTTTTAAATGGTCTCGTCTAACTGTCTAGGTTGTAGGCCTTGTAATGTTTTTTTTTTTTTTTTACATTTGTTTTCTTCCACTACTGTTGCAGAACAGTTGTTTCACGAGAGATAAATTAAAAAAAAAAGCATTACATACATTAAAATGTATTTAAATGTCTTCAAATTAAAAAATAAATTTCGCTATGTACAATAAGCGTTTATAGAGATAATAAAATTAGATTTGTACTTAATATAAATATTTAGTAAGTTCATATTTTTCAACTGAAGATGTTCATGCTGTTTTCCACAGTACTCTCCCTTGTGTTCACAAATATAATTTTTAATTTGATTCTAAAGTGCACGTATATTGTTTTCAAAAATGTACATTTCTATCAATTGTATAAGATAGAAATATAAACAATCTTCCTCATTCTGTTCTAGGATACGGATACTCAAGAAGCTGCTTATTTTTTACTAGCCTCCCTTTGGTGAACATCTGATTGCAATCAATTTTTAGTTTTTATGATTTCAGGTGATTACAGCCAGTTCCAACAGCTTTACGGATGCTCTGGACACGTCTGCTCGCCATGTGAGCGCCACCACCCCAACTGTCTAGGACTGCCCAACGGAAGGCACTCGTTGTCCGCGAACCCCAACGTGTGGATAGAGTGCCACACAGAGAGGACGCTGAGCGTCATCGCCTCTGACTCTGGCACTAAACCTACCTCTGTCGTCAGTACATTTGCAGAAGGGACGAACGATACCTCGAGAACAAGCAGACGTCTGTAGCCGTGGCGCAGGGGGGGGGGCAGACTTCAAGGCGATTGGTCGTCATTTTGAGGTCATTTTAACAGTGCAAAGACGGCTTTATTATAGTAAATCCTGAATACGTTGTATATGTCTCTATGTGTGCTCATATTGATTTCATACTTTAGCCATAATCGATTTTATGTCTTCATTAATATGCTATATTGTCATTGTTGACTATTCGGTCGTTGGCCTGTAGCTTCAAACACATGGCACAACTAAACCGGTGTATGTGTATTAAATTCTTAATGCAGATCTTGAAATAAACCTGAACAGACTTCTTGATTATAACTTATATTAATGCATGTACAGGGCTTTCAACTGCAATGTTGATGTATGTAGAAACACAAGATATAACGACTAAATATATACGTCTTTCTGTCACACGTCTGTCTCTTGTTCTGCCTTCTTCAACTCTCACATGACTATTTATAAACTTGAACTACGACAGATCATCTCATGGTTTCATCAGAATCTTTTCAGACTACACAACCAAACTACCCGGGCTCCTTTTCTTATGTAATACAATCGTATCCCGAAAGTTATTCTCTACGGGCAACTCGCGTTTGGCTCGAGAAAAACTGGTTGCCCATTGGGAAGACATAGCTCTAGACCGCACTACGTATAGAGAGATGTGACCAAGAAAGCTATGGACAGCAAAAAAACATGGGTCTCGGCTCTGGAAGAATAGCGTGCCATACGAGAAATGACTGGCTCCTCTACCACCAAAGTGAAAGCCACCTTTACCTGAGATACATATAGAGGGGAATGTCTCTCTGAAATAGGGCTCCTCAGCTGAACCCATAGTCGTTACGACTGAAGGAGTTCAACAATAAACATCAGAAAGACGCTCTGACTCTCTACACCACAAACAACACCTGAAGCACAAACAGTGAAATACGTGAAATAATTCATGATATGATCCATACATGATTTATATATATACACACTGTTGTTAATTTAGGAGACGCCCTCACTGGAACTGTATAATTATACTTCAGTTTAATAATTAAATAACAAGGTAATTAAATAAAACTCAACCCTTGGAACACAAGGTTCTCTCAAGAACTTAGCCAGAATCGATAAAAAAAAATTAACATTAGTTAGCTAACTAAATGATTAGTTGTTTTTTTTTAAATTGATAAATTGATTCTTGTTTTGACAGGTAAAAGAAAATAATGTGCAAAATTTTAGATTGATCCGAGACTGGGTGTGGGGGGAAAGATACCGTGTACAACCTTTTTACCAGCCAGGCAGACAGAGTGAGTTGAGATTAGCTTTTTAAAAATATTTGTAATCGCACAGATTTATTACAGCCAGTTCACTGTTTTATTACACATTTAATTCTATCAATGTGGTGAAATAGTTGATACTTGTTCATTGTTGTATAACGTCGCGAGAATGTGTTGACGACATTGATTTAGTGTGTCATTGTGTAAGTCTCTTGCGTCAGTTTATGTGTCGTTCTAGTTTAATAAAGCCTTGTTTTTGGTCACTCTGCAGTGTTCACTATGTTGTTATTACAATGACTGATCCAAACTAATTAATTTCACTATAAAAGATTTTTAAAGAAGTTTTGTACATATATTATAATTGTATGTATGATGAAACTAAACAAATTAAATATGGATGTTTAGTTTACTATATTACTTGAACATAAAGTAGGAAATGATTTTTTAAAAATTAAACGACCCTATTGTTTGTTTTTTTGACGCCACTTTTTTCTATGTCGGTCACTAGGCCATCCAACGGCTGCTATGTCAAAACTCGACTAATTGCTTGAAAAAGGGACGCAACACGATAACAGAGAATTTAATTGTAGACTTCCCTCATCTTTCAGATGTTTGTCAGGTTATCTCCCCTTCCTGTCCTTGCAGGATGTGTTCCGGATAAAGTCAAGAAAGATATACCATTGAATACTTCTCACAACAAGATAGCGCTTGTCTGGAGGAATTTCTTTTCAATCTCAGATCTAAATGTTTGTAACTTAAAACTATTTTATGCAAGCACGGAATGACTTCCTTTAAGATGTGAAATATTCACTTATACCACTGCTGGAAAGTATGGATGAAACTGCGAGCTCATAGTGAATCAATATCCTAGTCCAATACAGAAAAGGAAACTTATGGTGAGCCATAGGACAATTAGTAAAAACATTTTCAACAAACACAGATTTATTATTGTTAGTCTAGATACTCTAGATGCATTAATTTTATGTCTGATGCAAAATCATTTATACAAATACACTTAATATAAACTTTTTTTTTTTACAAAGCTTATATCAATTCACTCTGTTTGTCTGTCTGTACAAAGTTTGTACACGTTTATTTCTCCCACACCCAACCTCGGATTAAACTGAAATTTTGAACAATTACTTCTTTTACACAAGAATCAAATTTTTAAAAAAAGTTAATTAACAATTGGTAATTAATTATTTTGTTTGGTATCTTGAACAAGGGAAAAATCGTACTTGACTATGTGATGGTATACGCTGAATTAGTTCTTTTGAGGACTTTTGAACCCTGAGTGAAATTTTTTTTTTCATTTAAAAAACGCTCATGTTAACTTTCACCCCCCCCCTTCCTTCCCTCCCTTTTTCCCAACAGGTTCAGACAAGTGATAGGATCATAGTGCACTGAGAAAGTGATAGGATCATAGTGCACTGAGAAAGTGATAGGATCATAGTGCACTGAGAAAGTGATAGGATCATAGTGCACTGAGAAAGTGATAGGATCATAGTGCAGTGAGAAAGTGATAGGATCATAGTGCACTGAGAAAGTGATAGGATCATAGTGCACTGAGAAAGTGATAGGATCATAGTGCAGTGAGAAAGTGATAGGATCATAGTGCACTGAGAAAGTGATAGGATCATAGTGCACTGAGAAAGTGATAGGATCATAGTGCACTGAGAAAGTGATAGGATCATAGTGCACTGAGAAAGTGATAGGATCATAGTGCACTGAGAAAGTGATAGGATCATAGTGCACTGAGAAAGCTAAAAAGTTCAACAAAAACAAGTGGTACAAATATTATTAAATCGCCCAGATTTATTATGTTAGAGGCGATCGTGTACACAATCACGTCAACTGATCCAAACTAACTGATACAATTACACTTCATATAAGTTTTTTTTTTTTTTTTTAATATTATTTTTACTTGTTTTTATTTAGAAAAAAAAAAAGAAATGTAGTGTATTAGATTTAATGATATCGAAATTAAACAGACTGAGTTGCTATAAGCTTTGTAATGACACTCAATCACTTTGATGGTATTGTGTCCTTGAAAAGCATAACTTCTTGATGTCAGGCACGATAATGGTAAGCGGAAGTAAATACCTGATGTGACGTCAAGCCTGCTTCTAGACTTTCATTTGTTGCAACATACCACGAAAAACCTGCTTCAGAAAATAGGCATATAAGGTGCAGAGAAAACATTTTTAGCCTTAGTTTCTGGTGGACCTACACCTAATAAGATTTCTTCCGTAGGACACAGAATTCTTCTGAAAATTGAGAAAAGGTTTAAACAAACGATTTTCTGTGAATTCCAATCCTAAATTTTGTCAGAAGAAGCGAACTTTGCAGTTAATTTAGTCAAATAATCTTCTGCGTCGGACCAAGCTTTGACCCAATAATTACAGGCTCTAAGCATTGACATTGTCAGATTTGCCGCCTCTCTCTCGATGAGATTCCTCGCACAGTTTGAGTCCATCTTAACGATAGAAGCTTCCTCGTTTCCTCTAACCAGCTCGGCGTCTTTCAAAGTACAAAGTTGTGTGCGTACTTCGTTGGGGAATAAACATTTCGTATTTCGTTGGGGAATAAACATTTCGTACTTCGTTGGGGAATAAACATTTCGTACTTCGTTGGGGAATAAACATTTCATACTTCGTTGGGGAATAAACATTTCGTACTTCGTTGGGGAATAAACATTTCGTACTTCGTTGGGGAATAAACATTTCGTACTTCGTTGGGGAATAAACATTTCATACTTCGTTGGGGAATAAACATTTCATACTTCGTTGGGGAATAAACATTTCGTACTTCGTTGGGGAATAAACATTTCGTACTTCGTTGGGGAATAAACATTTCATACTTCGTTGGGGAATAAACATTTCGTACTTCGTTGGGGAATAAACATTTCGTACTTCGTTGGGGAATAAACATTTCGTACTTCGTTGGGGAATAAACATTTCGTACTTCGTTGGGGAATAAACATTTCATACTTCGTTGGGGAATAAACATTTCATACTTCGTTGGGGAATAAACATTTCATACTTCGTTGGGGAATAAACATTTCATACTTCGTTGGGGAATAAACATTTCATACTTCGTTGGGGAATAAACATTTCATACTTCGTTGGGGAATAAACATTTCGTACTTCGTTGGGGAATAAACATTTCATACTTCGTTCAGTGCACTTCTGAACGAATGTGTGGATTGCATGACAATAGTTCGAGAGATTCTGTCCACCAATAAACAAAACCGTTGATAGAATATTGCCGCAATTTTGTGTACAGATACAGCGGCAATATAGCAAACAGGTTTTTAAAAGCAGCTTTTGATTATAATGGAGCACATCTTTCAATACAAGAAATATGATTTGAAACCAGGAAATAACTGCGCTGCAAGCATCAGAGATATTAATATGCATCTGGTCTTTCCACAGTTGAACAATTCTGCAGAATTCGTTTGAAGATGTCCACGTGGTCTGTAGAGGAGAAAACGTAATTAGGCATTTCCCCACCAAATCTGCAGCAGTTTGTGTTTAATGGTGTTGTGTACTACAAGGGCAACAGAAGGATCAAGAAGTAATGCCTAATGATGGTAACTTAAACAATCTTAATTAAATGGCACTATAAATTAGATTTTTTAATAGAGACTTTTTTCCATGAAAGCGGAACAATGAGCATCCCGCCTGGAAATTGTATGAAAAGCGGGATTGTCCCACTTTAAAGCGGGACGTTTAGTTACCTTAGACTTATAACGGAACTGTCTGAGTCTCAAGTTGCAGACTTGGCCACAATGCTCTCACGTAAATGTTATAAGCTCGTGTGCATGGCTTCTCTTTCTGCCACACACAGCTCTTTAATTCTCTGCAACGGTAGTGCTATCATTGAAGTCTGTCTTCATTTTTGTTTATCTTGCTCAAAACCTTATTACGTGATTATACCTTGTTAGATTTACCTTAAAAACTGCCAGACGGGTAAAAAAAAATGTCCAGGCACGTACCAATTAGACGAACTACTTGCCAGATTGATGTTTCATGTTTTTTCTTCCTATTATTGACACAATTCTCTCGTCCTCTCGCAAACGCAAAGTTCATTTTTTTTAAACATTTAAACAGAATACCAATGTAATCAGATATCTATCAAATAGTCGGACTTCTGTAATAATTGTCGACTCCAAACTTTGTAGCAAGAGACACTAGCGATGACGAAAGTGAAAGTACTTGAAAATATGTGTAAAATATGTCTGCTTTTCCCTCACTTTCCATCCAACCAACCGTCCATCAATCCATCCACCACATAATCTATCCATTCTTCCATCCGTCTCTTTCTCTCCGTCTGTCAATCCAACCATTTTATGTATGTATGTATGTATGTATGTATGTATTTATGTATGCATGTATGTATGTATGTTTGTATGTATGTATGTATGTATGTATGTATTTATGTATGTATGTATATATGTATGTATGTATGCATGTATGTATGTATGTTTGTTTGCATGTATGTATGTATGTATGTATTTGTGTATGTATGTATATATGTATGTTTGTATGTATGTTTGTATGTATGTATGTATGTATGCATGTTTGTATGTATGTATGTATGTATGTATGTATGTATGTATCTATCTATCTATCTATCTATCTATCTATCTATCTATCTATCTATCTATCATTCTATCTAAATAACTTTCGCTCTGTATCTAACTTTATAATCCATCCATCACTTTGTCTAAATAACTCTTTCTCTATCCATTCTTCCATCCGTCTCTTTCTCTCCGTCTGTCAATCCAACAATTTTATGTATGTATGTATGTATGTATGTATGTATGTATGTATGTATGTATGTATGTATGTATGTATGTATGTATGTATGCATGTATGTATATATGTTTGTTTGCATGTATGTATGTATGTATGTATTTATGTATGTATGTATATATGTATGTATGTATTCATGTATGTATGTATGTTTGTTTGCATGTATGTATGTATGTATGTATTTGCGTATGTATGTATATATGTATGTTTGTATGTATGTATGTATGTATGTATGTATGTATGTATGTATGTATGTATGTATGCATCTATCTATCTATCTATCTATCTATCTATCTATCTATCTATCTATCTATCTATCTATCTATCTATCTATCTATCTATCATTCTATCTAAATAACTTTCGCTCTGTATCTAACTTTATAATCCATCCATCACTTTGTCTAAATAACTCTTTCTCTATCCATTCTTCCATCCGTCTCTTTCTCTCCGTCTGTCAATCCAACAATTTTATGTATGTATGTATGTATGTATGTATGTATGTATGTATGTATGTATGTATCTATCTATCTATCTATCTATCTATCTATCTATCTATCTATCTATCTATCTATCTATCATTCTATCTAAATAACTTTCGCTCTGTATCTAACTTTATAATCCATCCATCACTTTGTCTAAATAACTCTTTCTCTATCCATTCTTCCATCCGTCTCTTTCTCTCCGTCTGTCAATCCAACAATTTTATGTATGTATGTATGTGTGTATGTATGTATGTATGTATGTATGTATGTATGTATGTATGCATGTATGTATATATGTTTGTTTGCATGTATGTATGTATGTATGTATTTATGTATGTATGTATATATGTATGTATGTATGCATGTATGTATGTATGTTTGTTTGCATGTATGTATGTATGTATGTATTTGTGTATGTATGTATATATGTATGTTTGTATGTATGTTTGTATGTATGTATGTATGCATGTTTGTATGTATGTATGTATGTATGTATGTATGTATGTATGTATGTATGTATCTATCTATCTATCTATCTATCTATCTATCTATCTATCTATCTATCTATCTATCTATCTATCTATCTAAATAACTTTCGCTCTGTATTTAACTTTATAATCCATCCATCCATCACTTTGTCTAAATAACTCTTTCTCTCTTTGTCTCCCTCTCTAAACCCTCCAACCCCTCCCATCCATCTACCTAAATAACTCTCTTTTTTTTTCATTTCTTTCTCTCCACCCTTCCATTCCATATTCACTGTCCGTTACCTCCTGACCTGAGGCACTTCCTTCCAGATGTGTAAACAACTTGTAGGGGGTTTGAAATGAGAGAGAGGTCTTCACTTCGTCCTCCCCCCCCCCCTTCCCCCTGATGTCATTCACTTTTTCACAAACCTTTGGTAAATCCAAAAGTCTTTCTTGTAAGTAGCCTCCTGCTGGACATACAACAAAAAAAAGGTATACACATATTCAGCTTCGTTGAACCTTGAAGTCACGTTGTAAGCTAGTAAGTACTTATGTTTAGTTTCCACCCAATGGTCGGGTTTAACATAGCTTTGTTTCATTTCTTACACTATATAAAGACAATGAAAGTGATGCACAATTTCAAATAGCCACGCAGACCCAGTTGTGACCTATATATTTCTTCAAAATTTACGTAGTCGAAGCCGTTGTCTTCCGACGGGCAATTTAAGTACTCAGCCATTCTTTAACGCCTGTGTTTAGCGGCATTTTTTTTTTTAGCGGCACCCGAAAGGGGAGTAGATGCTATTAGTTTTGTGTGGTCTGCAAGTCCGTCCGCCTGTCCCGTTTATATCTCTTAAACCAGAAAAGATATTAAAAATCCGACATCATGATATTTAAGACCTTTCAAAGTTCTGATGCAACGGCAACTTTTTTTTTCTGAAAGAGAATAATTTAATTTAAAAAATCAACTATGCAAGCAGTTTTTTCATAAATTATACCATTTTTACAAATAGTCAATATTAACAGTAACAAACACGGGAGGCTATTTAGTAAAGGAGATACCAGTCAATTAGATAATCATCAAAAGACATCAGTTAGGCCAGGTTCACATCTAACATCACCTTCACTTTCACCTATTCCTTGGTCTTCTGGACCGTTGGGGCACCACACAAGATCGGTCAACCTTCTTTCTCCATTCTTCTCTGCCATTTGCCTTTGATAGAATTTCATTCTGATATTCTTTTTGAAAATACTGAAACCTGCCCTTTTAACTGCCTGGGTGGACCACTTCGGGGGGGGGGGGGGGCGATTTTCAGATTGTGTTTCCACACAAACTGTCTTTGTAAACTTGTTTCTAAAGTGTTAAATGTATATGCCGCAATTTTCATAAGAGTTCTTGAACAGTCTCTTTCGTTGGCCAGTTTGTAATGGTGAAAAGACATACCCTTACTAGATCTAGATTTTAATCTTCATTTTACAATATTCTAAATATTTTCAGTATTAGAGCATGAGAAGCTAGCGACGTAAAATTACGAATGTCTAAGCCCGTGTCTGTTTTATTGGGTCAATAATCTATATTATAAAGTAGAATGTGAGGTGTATGTATGTATGTATGTATGTATGCATGCATGTATGTATGTATGTATGTATGTATGTATGTATGTATGTATGTATGTATGTATGTATGTATGTATGTATGTATGTATGTTACTTATAGACATCAAAACCGCTTGACCAATCTTGATAAAACTAGGCAGGAATGTTCCTTGGGTACTAACTTAGACCGTAGTGTATGTATTGTAGCCCTAAAAATAACTTAAGACCCTCAAAAAAAAAAAAAGTTGTCCGACTCTATTACAGCTATAGTATTTTATGGATCTAGGCCATGGTTAACAATGTTGACATGAGAAAAGATCGAAAGGATTTAGACTTAGATCTAATTTTAAGAAATACACTTTGCGCAGATAGTTTTTTACTTTGACAAATGAAAATACAAAAGAAGGTCCATTGATTTCATTATATAATAAAATTAACCTTCAAATTTGTGTTTCAAAAGCATTTTTTTTACATAAATTAGTTCCTAATATCTGTGACTACAGATTTCCTGACGAACATTCTTTCATTAGACAATACCGTAATGAATCGCGTACTAAAAATTAATTCGTTTATATGTTTACTTTATAATCCCATCCCTAGATCTAAAACTCTAATTCAGCTCTAAGATGATAAAACTTCTCTTCACACAGATAGTTTTATACTTTAACACATAAACATATTAATTAAAGTCCATTCATTTCATATTTTAATCAAATAAACATTCAAATTCGGTTTTCTAAAGCTACACTCGTTTACGAAAGCTGCGAAGCCGAGTTGAGATAGGCCTAGATCTATATTCATTCATGATTCGCGTTCTAAAAATTATTTCGTTTAATTGTTCACTTTATAATCCCATTCATTTAACAAAGCTATCGCTCTTTTCGTTTTTAATAGATATGAATGTATCGGCTTCGGGTAACCCATTTTTGCAAACCTAATTTTATTTTCGTAGCGAAAGAGAAAAAACTTGAAAGGATCATTAGTTAAGTTTAACATATATCTAAAATCCAATCCACTAGATTAGTAAACACAAACTTAGACCCGCAGGCCGCGGGTAATGTCTGGCGAACATCCTTTAATTAGACATTTCCAAATGGTTACACATTAACAGTGATTAACACATCTCTCTACTGAGTCTATTCCTAGACCTAGGTCTAAAACTCTTATTGAACTCTAAGATGATAAAACTTCTTTTCGCAAAGATAGTTTTATGCTTTAACACATAAACATACTAATTATTGTCCATTCATTTCATATTTTAATCAAATTAACATTCAAATTTGTTTTTCTAAAGCATTTTTAATAAATTCGTTCGCTGTTCGCTAAATAAAGCCGTGTTGAAATAGGCCTATATTCATTCATGAAAAAAAATTACGCATGCGCAACACAGAATGAACTCTATAAAAGCCAATTTTTAACTCTATATCAGTGTAGATTTAGATCTATGTCTACCTCAAGATCTACTTTATACTGTAACACATGAACATACAAAATTAAGTCTATTCATCTCAAATTTTAATCAAATATATGTAGGCCTACAAGCAAATATTTTAATTTGAACAAATGGATTTAAGCCTATTAGCTATTCTGATTTGATAGCTTCATTCACACTATTTTTACATTGACACATTCGCTTTACTTATTACATTATTATTTCGTTTAATTGTTTACAAAACACTCTCAGTGACTATATCGACAGTAATGCGCAAATAAAGACCTGCGGGTCGCGGGTAACATATGTCTAGTGCCTTTATAAAAAAATGTGGCCCAATTGTGATTTTTTTTTTTTTTACAAAGCTTATATTAGCTCATTCCGTCTGTCTGTCTGTCTGTCTGGGTAAATTCTTTTACACGTTTGCTCTTCCACTTAACATTCTCGGATCAAGTCGGAACGTATGGGCAATGAGACCAATATCGATTTTGAATTTCTGGATTTTTAGGGCGCCTCTGAGTCCACCCAACTCGACTTTAGTTGTGTCATCTTGCTGGCCACATGACACCCTGCTCGTTAACAGTTGGCCAAAGAAACAGATGACCTTAACAGCATCTGCTCTATAGATCGCAGGATCTGAAAGGGGAACGCTACACTATACAAGACTATTTCTTTTCAAATCATCAAGTTTTTTTTTCTACGTATAATTTGGGAGAATCTTCAGCCTTGTCAAGCACCACAACTTTATATTGCTTACCAAATGTGTAATTGTTATTTAAAGTTGGGACTAGGTAAACAGAGTTCCAATCCACCGACCTAAAAGGAAAACAATATTTCTTTCTGGAAGGGTAACAAGCAGATGCAAATAAATCGCACCTGTATTTTTTTGTTCCGGGGTTCCACATCTTACGACACCAAAGGACGAGCACCCAGAGACATCCTCGTTCTCTTTCTGTGTAGCACGTCGGCTGTGCATGTGTCTGCCATGAAACGGCCCGTTGATGTGTGGATTGTTACAAGACTGTTGCGGCGCTCTTCTATCTCCGTCAGTGCAATGAACTCGGCACCCCCATTAGGAGCTCCATTTGGCTTCTCTATTGGCATATTCGTTTCCTCTTACGAGATTGTCCACGTTGAATTTGAGAACCTTTGTAAGTGGGTCTTGCTGAACCAACTCTGACCAGTTCCTTAAAACTGACCAGTTCCTTAGATGTGTTGCACCTTTTATAGTCTCCTCTCACGAGATTGTCCACGTTGAATTTGAGAACCTTTGTAAGTGGGTCTTGCTGAACCAACTCTGACCAGTTCCTTAAAACTGACCAGTTCCTTAGATGTGTTGCACCTTTTATAGTCTCCTCTTACGAGATTGTCCACGTTGAATTTGAGAACCTTTGTAAGTGGGTCTTGCTGAACCAACTCTGACCAGTTCCTTAAAACTGACCAGTTCCTTAGATGTGTTGCACCTTTTATAGTCTCCTCTTACGAGATTGTCCACGTTGAATTTGAGAACCTTTGTAAGTGGGTCTTGCTGAACCAACTCTGACCAGTTCCTTAAAACTGACCAGTTCCTTAGATGTGTTGCACCTTTTATAGTCTCCTCTTACGAGATTGTCCACGTTGAATTTGAGAACCTTTGTAAGTGGGTCTTGCTGAACCAACTCTGACCAGTTCCTTAAAACTGACCAGTTCCTTAGATGTGTTGCACCTTTTATAGTCTCCTCTTACGAGATTGTCCACGTTGAATTTGAGAACCTTTGTAAGTGGGTCTTGCTGAACCAACTCTGACCAGTTCCTTAAAACTGACCAGTTCCTTAGATGTGTTGCACCTTTTATAGTCTCCTCTTACGAGATTGTCCACGTTGAATTTGAGAACCTTTGTAAGTGGGTCTTGCTGAACCAACTCTGACCAGTTCCTTAAAACTGTTCATTCCTTAGATGTGTTGCACCTTTTATAGTCTCCTCTTACGAGATTGTCCACGTTGAATTTGAGAACCTTTGTAAGTGGGTCTTGCTGAACCAACTCTGACCAGTTCCTTAAAACTGACCAGTTCCTTAGATGTGTTGCACCTTATATAGTCTCCTCTTACGAGATTGTCCACGTTGAATTTGAGAACCTTTGTAAGTGGGTCTTGCTGAACCAACTCTGACCAGTTCCTTAAAACTGACCAGTTCCTTAGATGTGTTGCACCTTTTATAGTCTCCTCTTACGAGATTGTCCACGTTGAATTTGAGAACCTTTGTAAGTGGGTCTTGCTGAACCAACTCTGACCAGTTCCTTAAAACTGACCAGTTCCTTAGATGTGTTGCACCTTTTATAGTCTCCTCTTACGAGATTGTCCACGTTGAATTTGAGAACCTTTGTAAGTGGGTCTTGCTGAACCAACTCTGACCAGTTCCTTAAAACTGACCAGTTCCTTAGATGTGTTGCACCTTTTATAGTCTCCTCTTACGAGATTGTCCACGTTGAATTTGAGAACCTTTGTAAGTGGGTCTTGCTGAACCAACTCTGACCAGTTCCTTAAAACTGACCAGTTCCTTAGATGTGTTGCACCTTTTATAGTCTCCTCTTACGAGATTGTCCACGTTGAATTTGAGAACCTTTGTAAGTGGGTCTTGCTGAACCAACTCTGACCAGTTCCTTAAAACTGTTCATTCCTTAGATGTGTTGCACCTTTTATAGTCTCCTCTTACGAGATTGTCCACGTTGAATTTGAGAACCTTTGTAAGTGGGTCTTGCTGAACCAACTCTGACCAGTTCCTTAAAACTGACCAGTTCCTTAGATGTGTTGCACCTTTTATAGTCTCCTCTTACGAGATTGTCCACGTTGAATTTGAGAACCTTTGTAAGTGGGTCTTGCTGAACCAACTCTGACCAGTTCCTTAAAACTGACCAGTTCCTTAGATGTGTTGCACCTTTTATAGTCTCCTCTTACGAGATTGTCCACGTTGAATTTGAGAACCTTTGTAAGTGGGTCTTGCTGAACCAACTCTGACCAGTTCCTTAAAACTGACCAGTTCCTTAGATGTGTTGCACCTTTTATAGTCTCCTCTTACGAGATTGTCCACGTTGAATTTGAGAACCTTTGTAAGTGGGTCTTGCTGAACCAACTCTGACCAGTTCCTTAAAACTGACCAGTTCCTTAGATGTGTTGCACCTTTTATAGTCTCCTCTTACGAGATTGTCCACGTTGAATTTGAGAACCTTTGTAAGTGGGTCTTGCTGAACCAACTCTGACCAGTTCCTTAAAACTGACCAGTTCCTTAGATGTGTTGCACCTTTTATAGTCTCCTCTTACGAGATTGTCCACGTTGAATTTGAGAACCTTTGTAAGTGGGTCTTGCTGAACCAACTCTGACCAGTTCCTTAAAACTGTTCATTCCTTAGATGTGTTGCACCTTTTATAGTCTCCTCTTACGAGATTGTCCACGTTGAATTTGAGAACCTTTGTAAGTGGGTCTTGCTGAACCAACTCTGACCAGTTCCTTAAAACTGACCAGTTCCTTAGATGTATTGCATCTTGTACTATCTTTTCTTCCCCTGATTGTTTGTTTGTATTGACTAAACACTCTAGTATGTGTCTCCTTGCACTCTAATGTCAATCGTTAATGGCTCGTTTGTTTTACGTGTGAAGTCTAAAAAGGTGAAAATCCCAATGCTTTCTCCAAGTCTGTTAGTTCATAATTGGAGAGAAGAAGAAAAAATACTTTAAAAAAGAAAACACATGTCTTATCAATGCTTCCTTTATTTCCTACACCGGATACACCAAAAATCTAGCTATTTAAACTTCTCCCGCCATGTATGGAAATTCCCCACAACTCGATCTCCTACCAAGACAATGACAAAATTGTTCTGTCTTGTACGTCTACGTAGTCGGACCGTGCAGAGGCGTAGCGGGCAAAACGTGATCCCGGGGCAAGCTAATGTATTGTCACCCTCCCCCTCCACCATTTTCATCACATAGAAATATAGGCTGCGTGTGGCGCCCCCCCCCCCCCCCCCCGAATGTGGCACCTGGGGAATCGTGCCCCCTTAGCTCCCCCCTCTCAGTACGCTTCTGCATGTGATAGTAGCTTAACACATGTGTGTTTGAACTTAGGTTCGTTCTAAGCATCTATGCGTATAATGAGGCAGTTATGCATTGACATGTATCATGGCCTTATTCTGTTTCAAACACTTAAAAGAGACAATTATATGCATATAGACAGGTGAGATGTGTGTGTGGGTAGAATGTGTGTCTGAGTATGTGTGGGTAGATAAGAACTGTAGATGAATGTGGGGGGGGGGAGGAGGAGGCTAGGGGAGTAGAAAACGATGTGGGGAGGGGGCGTTGATGGATAGCTTTACATAATGTATTTAATTAGGGCACAGCTGGAGACAGAATGAAATACCATGATAGTATGAAAGAAGGAGAGATACAGAGAGAAAGAAAGAGGGAGAGGAGGAGAGAATCGTAAGAGAAAGAGTGAGGAGAGAGATGGGAGCAGAGAGAATTAAGAGAGAGACAGAGAGGGGCCAAACTATCACACATCCACATGTTTTGTGCTTCTTCAGAAATGAAAAAGCTTTTCTGGATTAAATTTAGTTTTTGTTTAAGTTTTAAAATAATTTCTTACGCTACTGGGTAAGTAGTCTGTGTTTAACGTAGTCTTTATACTAGCCTTCAGGCCAGTGTTTACTGCAGTGAGAACTATGCTACTGCTTTTTGTGTGTCACTTTGAATCTCAACATTTACCTTTCTACCACTAATGTCTCTCTTTTTTATGCACAATTCCCGGGATACGTTGCTATTAGTTTTGTGTGTTCCGTCCGTCTGTCTGTCTCGTTAAAATATCAAAAACTATGAAAGAGAAGAAAAATTCGATTTCATGATTATTTTGCACCTTGCAAAGTTCTGGTACAAGCGCAATATTTGTCTTAGGAAATTGAACCTTTTATATTTTGGAAAATAAATAGACCGTTTTTTTTTATTTTTAGAAAAACAAACCATTGTAATTTTTTTATTGTTTTAATCTACTTTATTCATTGGGTCATTTTTCTACTAATATATCTTGAAATGATCTATTTCTTTCCGCCCCACTGACTTTTTATGGTCACGGCAATAACCTAATTATTGCGGATAAAATAACAATGTATCGACATGTCTCACTTAATGCTACGACCTGGCCTACTTAGTACTGAGACATGACCTACTTAATGCCACGACATGACCGACCTACCTATTATTGAGATATGACCTACATAGTACTGAGAAATGACCTTCTTATGCAGCGACATGACCTACTTAGTACTGAGATATGACCTACTTAGTATTAAGACATGAATTACTTAATGCAGCGACATGACCTACTTAGTACTGAGATAAGACCTACTTAGTATTAAGACATGAATTACTTAATGCCACGACAAGACCTACTTAGTACTGAGACATGATCTTCTTAATGCCACGACAGGACCTACTTAGTACTGAGACATAAACTACCTAGTACTGCCATTTTATTTTCTGTTTTTCGCTCCTATTTTTGTTACTGTTAACGAAGTATTACAAGTTAGAGCCACAAATCAAGAAAACATTTTGGAGATTTCGATTATAAACTAACCAATGTCAAGGACGCTTGAATGTTGAAAACTAAATTGTACAAAAAAATAATCTTTAATCTTAAAAAAAAGAAATAAAATATTATGTAACTTTAAAAAAAACAAAACTTTTTTAATTTGCTACAACAGATACACACACACACACACACACACACAAAACAACAACAACAACAACAACACCTAGGTATTTAGAGTTGTTCTGCCGTAGATGAAAAACTATAATAGATTCCAAACCATCGAAATACATTTTTTTTTTTTTTCGGCACATAGATGTTTAGTTTGAATTGAAGCTCTATTACCAGGCGTTCTTTCTACTTGATATATTAGTTCCAGGCGTCAGATCGTAGTAAAGATAAAAATTTATATATATACTAGTTCCATTAACATGTTTGTAGTAGAGGATTTCTCTAAAAAAAATGTAAAGTTACGTGAACTGATTTATACACCACTTCTTCTCAGACATCTTCTCGCTAGAAAGAATCTTTTCTTCTAATTGTTAATCCTTTCCTGAATTTCAATCAATTCAGATTTAGTGAACACAGAGACTGAGTTAAATTAATGAATAAAGATTCTGCTTCCAAACCGAATTAAGTATCTCTGGTTCAAATCCTAGTGAAAAGTTGGTATTAGAATGTGGGACTTCTTTACGGCGCCCCCGAGTCGATCCAAATTTAAAGGGTACCTGACTAATCTAAAAGGTACATGACAGATCTAAAGGGTACCTGATAGATCTAAAGGGTACATGACAGATCTAAAGGGTACCTGATAGATCTAAAGGGTACATGACAGATCTAAAGCGTACCTGACAAATCTAAAAGGTACCTGACAAATATAACCTATGACATTTATTAGGAAAAATAAATGCAGTTAGTTGCTGTTATGACCACATGATACCCTCATTAACAATTGGCCATAGAAACAGATACCATTATCTCCCCTACAGATCGGAAGGTCTGAAGAGGTTTCTTTACTTATTACTGAGACACTGGACTTTCATATCCCTTGATTTAGCTCAAGTCCAAAAGAGGTACACAGAGGCTTATTGTTTCGTGACCAGATCTGCATATTTCTAACATTTTAGCAAGGTGTGCGCTGTGTCGCTATAAAGAAGCCATCTCGTTACGACGAGATACATTCAGATAGAAAACTATTAACATATTTAATCCAAGGAACATCTGGACAGTTTGATGAGAAAGTTTTATTTAGCGAAAAACATTTAAAAGTTATATAGTAGACCAATGTATACGTACTAATGTATACTTTGTCAAGATGACAAAAGGGGGGTGTATTGTTGTTTTTAGCCGTGGAGTGTTCATTGTGTTTTTTTTTTGTCGTTCGCTATTTTGTCGACGTTTTTTTTTCGGCGCTTGTTTGTCAAAGCTATTTTGTCGCCGCTATTTTGTTTACTATTTTGTCAGAGCACACTATTTCAATGATATGCTACCAACTTCAACCATGTGCCCTTTTGTTAATTACCATCTTCTAATCCATCTCCTAAAAATAACAACAGAGCCTCCCCCCCCCTTTCCATCTTTCTTATTAAAAAAAAAAAGTCCATCGACGTGTATAAGCCAAATCTTGATTTTAGAATGACTAGAATCTAGAAATCTTCACACTTGCTAAAACTTTGACATATATATACATTGAATAGTTTTGTAAAGACACACTCAGCTCACGTTACAGCTGTTAACACACACAATTGTCAATTGTTGTCACACTGAATTTTCATTTGATTGGATCAATAAAATTATCTTATCTTTTCTTATATGATAAACACAGTTTTAGTAGAGACCATACAGAGATATGTATATTTTTAAGGAGATCTTGGAATTAACGGCTTGTCGTGTTATGTGCGATTCAGAATGTCGTCACCTGGCCCAGGGTTTGAGCCCAACTGTTGCCTTCCTGTAAGTGGCTTGAGCTAGCAAGGAAAGTTCGAAACTTGCCACCTCCCCCTTTTAACACACACACACACACAGACAGAGGAGAGAGAGAGAGGAGAAAGAGAGAGGAGAGAGAGAGAGGAGAGGGAGAGAGGAGAGAGAGAAGAGAGAGAGGGAGAGAGAGGAGAGAGAGGGAGAGAGAGAGAGAAGAGAGAGAGAGGAGAGAGAAAGAGGTGAGAGAGAGGAAAGAGAGAGGAGAGAGACAGAGAGAGGAGAGAGACAGAGAGCGGAGAGAGAGGAGAGAGAGGAGAGAGAGGAGAGAGAGGAGAGAGACAGAGAGAGAGAAGAGAGAGGAGAGAGAGGAAAGAGAGGAGAGAGAGGAGAGAGAGGAGAGAGAGGAGAGAGAGGAGAGAGACAGAGAGAGATAGAGAGGAGAGAGAGAGGAGAGAGAGGAGAGAGAGGAGAGAGACGAAAGAGAGGAGAGAGAGGAGAGAGACAGAGAGAGATAGAGAGGAAAGAGAGATAGAGAGGAAAGAGAGATAGAGAGGAGAGAGAGATAGAGAGGAGAGAGAGGAGAGAGAGGAGAGAGAGGAGAGAGAGGAGAGAGACAGAGAGATAGAGAAGAGAGAGAGGAGAGAGAGGAGAGAGAGGAGAGAGAGGAGAGAGAGGAGAGAGAGGAGAGAGAGGAGAGAGACAGAGAGAGATAGAGAGGAGAGAGAGAGGAGAGAGAGGAGAGAGAGGAGAGAGAGGAGAGAGACAGAGAGAGATAGAGATGAGAGAGAGAGGAGAGAGAGGAGAGAGAGGAGAGGGAGAGAGGAGAGAGAGAGGAGAGAGATAGAGAGGAGAGAGAGGAGAGAGAGGAGAGAGAGGAGAGAGAGGAGAGAGACAGAGAGAGATAGAGAGGAGAGAGAGGAGAGAGAGGAGAGAGACAAAGATAGATAGAGAGGAGAGAGAGGAGAGAGAGGAGAGAGAGGAGAGAGAGGAGAGAGACAGAGAGAGATAGAGAGGAGAGAGAGAGGAGAGAGAGGAGAGAGAGAGAGGAGAGAGAGGAGAGGAAGAGAGAGAGGAGAGAGACAGAGAGAGATAGAGAGGAGAGAGAGAGGAGAGAGAGGAGAGAGGAGAGAGACAGAGAGAGATAGAGAGGAGAGAGAGGAGAGAGAGGAGAGAGAGGAGAGATAGAGGAGAGAGACAGAGAGAGGAGAGAGGAGAGAGAGAGAGGAGAGAGAGAGGAGAGAGACAGAGAGAGATAGAGAGGAGAGAGAGGAGAGAGAGGACAGAGAGGAGAGAGACAGAGAGAGATAGAGAGGAGAGAGAGAGGAGAGAGAGGAGAGAGAGGAGAGAGATAGAAAGGAGAGAGAGGAGAGAGAGGAGAGAGAGATAGAGAGGAGAGAGAGAGGAGGGAGAGAGGAGAGAGAGAGGAGAGAGAGGAGAGAGAGGAGAGAGAGGAGAGAGAGGAGAGAGACAGAGAGAGAGAAGAGAGAGGAGAGAGAGGAAAGAGAGGAGAGAGAGGAGAGAGAGGAGAGAGAGGAGAGAGACAGAGAGAGATAGAGAGGAGAGAGAGAGGAGAGAGAGGAGAGAGAGGAGAGAGAGGAGAGAGGAGAGAGACAGAGAGAGATAGAGAGGAGAGAGAGGAGAGAGAGAGGAAAGGAGAGAGAGGAGAGAGAGAGCAGAGAGAGAGGAGAGAGAGAGGAGAGAGAGAGGAGAGAGAGAGGGGGGAGAGAGGAGAGAGGAGAGAGAGGGGAGAGAGAGGGAGAGAGAGAGGAGAGAGAGAGGGGGGGAGAGAGGAGAGAGGAGAGAGAGAGGGGAGAGAGAGGGAGAGAGAGAGGAAAGAGAGGGAGAGAGAGAGGAGAGAGAGGGGGGGGGAGAGAGTGAGGGAGAGAGAGAGAATGTCCGAGTTTTGTTTCCAACGGTTAAACCAGGACAGGTAGTTGTATGCTAATGCTGTATTCAGTCTAACAGCTCAACAGGCCTCTCTATTTTTTTAATTGAAACACAAAAGGATTAACATGTCATGGTACAATCTTTTGTCTTTTTCAGGGCACAGCCTAACAAATGCCCATTGTCTTATTCTGTGCATGACAATGGACCATAGTCTATATCAGATAATCATCTGACACTTGACCATTGTCTATTTCCTAGCATAACCTGAATATTAACCAGTGTCTATTTTACCCAGGTCGTACTCACCCAGAAGGTTTGGGTCGAGTGGTTATTGCTGTAACGCATAATCATCTTCTTTTTTAAATTAACGTCTGTATTAGATAATATGTTAATACTCGTCTGTATTATATAAGATAATAATAATAATTATTATAGCTTTTATTTAGCGCTACTTTCATGCTTATAACATGCTCAGAGCGCTATGGTCCAATCTCGTTTGTGGACCAGTGGGGGGAGGGGGTATCTAGGAGAAGGTTTTCCGTGCTGCCTTTAGGCGCTCAGTAAACACAACTCTGCCCGAGTCGGGTGTAGCCCCCTTTGTAGGTAGCCAAGCCAAGTTCAAGCGTACTTAGCCTCTCGACCACGCTTCCCAAGAAGAATATGCATACTAAAACACCGTGTAGGCTCTAAAATCGTTACTCTTATTAACCTTGCAATCTTTTAATAGGTGGATGGACACGGGTTAGGAAAACGTCCCTAACGATTTTACAAGAAATTCGACAATTATATCCTATTGACCACACACTTTTCATTATTTAGTTGGCAACAGTGATCTTTTAAAAAGGTCTCGGTGACATATTTATTTCAAAATCTCTCAGAAATCGTCATCTTTTTATTTTCTTAAGATAACCTTACCCTCCACATTTCTCCAAATCAAGTACTTCTTTTTCTATGTTAGTATATTTTAATGCTGGAACAATGTAAACTGGATGTTACAATGGAAAGCTAGATAAAGAGAAGGTTACTCTGTGCTTAAGATTTACGGTGGAACCCTCCTCCCGCCTACCACCCCTACCCCAAATAATCCTCATCATCAAACTCCATTTGAGTGAGGGCTTGAGAGGCTCAAATCCTCTCTTGCAAAAGCCCTGGACAGAAACCCTGCTGTCTTGCGTAGTGCATACATGTCGTCATACAGGTCGAGATTTTTTGGTTTTCCAGTAATAGTAATTAATGAAATTATGATCAAGTCCAAAAATACACACAAGGTAACCAGCTCATCGCTTGTTACTTGACCTTTGTTCAGAAACGTTAGAATTGTAGACGGATCAAAAAGAACAGAACTATATTTGTTCTTTTTACAAAGTTTATAGAGCTTACACTGTCTGTGTGTCTGTCTGGTTAAAAGATTGTACACGTTATTTCTCCGACACCCTATCTCAGATAAAGCTGAAATTGTGCACAATTACTTCTTTTACCTGACAACACAAGAATGAATGAAATAAAAATTACCCAATTAGCTATACAAGAATCAATGAAATAAAAATTAACCAAATAGCTAATAACTTTTGGTAATAAATTACTTTGTTTGGTGTCTGAATTAGTTCCCGTTTATTTTATGGTTCGCTAGCAGAGTGGTTACCGCGATGGCTTAAACCATAACTTCGAATTCAGGGTCGTACTCCTTTTTTTTTTTTATTTTTTTTTTTTAATCCTTTTTTTTATTGTTAGTCTAGATTCTAGATCTATTACAAATTGAATGGCATGACTGATCCAAACTAATTGATACAAGTACGCTGAATATAAGGTCTGAAAGGAAATATTTACTTTTATACAATGGTATAAGTTTGGAGCCAAGAAAACGACGACAATTTCGTTCCATCGAAAAACAATGTTCCCACGTTCCATTATTGTAAGACGTTTTCACCGTCAGATTGAGTTTTGCAAAAATCTTGTCCAACACAGTGCCGGATTTACCATGTTGTGAGACTCTGCACATGGTCGCACTTAGACTTAGTAAGGCAGTCAGCTATTTGAGACATTGAGGCTCCGATCTAAGGAAATATTTTCTTTGCTCTTTCTTCCGAATGAATAAGCATACCACTGTTGAGCTGGTTGTTAGATCTAGTTGAATGTGGTGTGGATGATGTTGATTCTTTGCAGATGTAATGTTATACGCGAGTTCGTTTATACCAATCTCCAACAGAACAAAAACAGTATATAATGTAATCCTGCTCTAAAAAAACCACTTACAAACCAAGAGAACAGTCGACGAAGTCTGTCACTTTCGTCGTCCTTCGTCCGTTATTTGTTTATCTTATTTATTTCCGTTCTAACTTTTTAAATGTACTGTCACGTCACTAAGGAAATACCCAATTCAACCCAACTTCAACGCGTCTTACTATTGTACCATTACACTATTCTAGCCCCCCCCCCCCCCCCAAACAAGTGGTGGTCCTAAGCTATAACTTGTGTTACCTATAGGGAAATCCGGCACTGATTGTGGAGCCTCACAGAAGGTTTTCCAGATTAAACAAGGTTACAAAGACAGTTTGTGTGGACACACAAACTCAGAATCGGCCTCCGATGAGGTCTATCCAGGCAGGTAAAAGGCAGGTTTCAATATTTTCAGAAAGAATATCAGAATGAAATTCTATCAAAGGCAAATGACAGAGATGAATGGAGAAAGAAGATTGACAGATCTTGTGTGGTGCCCCAGCGGTCCAGCAGACCAATGGAAAGGTGAAAGTGAAGGTGGAGTTAGATGTGAACCTGACCTAACTGATGTTTTATAATGATTATCTAATTGTTTTATAAAGGGTCAGTCTCTTATTCAAAGCCTCAAGAAAAAAAAAACATTTCTGTAGTAAAAATATTTAAAAATCCTTTAGTAATGAGTTCTATGAGCACATAGTTGATGTACAGTTCACGCGATAAGATAGAAAAACTACTTATTAATTATTAACTTAAGTTTTACATTATGTTCCACTAAATAGATTTTTTCTCTTTAAAAAAAAAAAGTACATTTTTTTGTAAATGTAGTAGTTAGTATGACAGAACTTACTTAATACAGTCGTAAAAAAAATATTTTTTGACAAAAATCTAAAACCGTTTTTATAAATGTGTTACAAATATGGTGTCGTTATCTCCCTTACTAAATAGCTTCTAGTGTTTGCTACTGTTAATAGTGAATAGTTGTAAAAAACGATGTATTTTTATTTTAAAAAAACTGCACTACTTAATTTTAAGAATTAGATTTTTCGCTTTCAGAAAAGAAAAATGTAGCTGTAACATCAGAACTTTGAATTATCTAAAATATTATGATGTCGGATTTCCCCTATCTTTTCTAGTTTATGAGATCTATACGGGACGACGGACGGACGGACAGACAAACCAAACAAAACTAGTAGCGTCTTTCCACTTTCCGCTAAAATGTGTTTATTAAATTATGTATATTAAATATAAGAAAATAGACCTCTGTTTCTTTCATCATGACTGGGACAGGATTTAAGAAATATTAACATTCAAATGTGCTCTTTATATTGATGCTTTAAGGGGGTAGGGACTTCAACGAAATTCTTCTACGTGCTCTGTACTGTCGGTCTCGAAGGTCCTGGGTTCAAACCCTGCCCTCTGTCATCCTCCGTCTTCCCCGCGTGCGGTTTTGAGAACATCATTATCTTTAAAATATGAAGGAACATCCGAAACAAGTAAAAAAAAACATTTTACAAAACGAAATCCAGTGCAGGGTCTCCACTTAGTAAAATCAGGCACAGGTCCAACAAGACCACTGGTGACGTGACTAGTGAACAGTTTCTCGAGTTTTCCAGGCCAGTTTTACAGTTACCATCAATATAAAATTTCGTTAAACTTGAGACCCCTTGAAAGTCAACTTCAGGCTTCATTGTTGTGTTGGCAGTCAGGCGTGACAAATGACGTGACTAGTGAACAGTTTCTCGAGTTTTCCAGGCCAGTTTTACAGTTACCATCATTATAAAATTTCGTTAAATTTGAGACCCCTTGAAAGTCAACTTCAGGCTTCATTGTTGTGTTGGCAGTCAGGCGTGACAAATGACATGCATAGGCCTATTAACACGCCATGTGGATTGTGGCCGAGCCCCACATATGTAAGTGCTGACCAACTTACTGAGTGAAAGTGTTAGTTGATCAAGCGAGTATCTTACACAGAGTGATGCCACTTCTATGTTTTATTTTTCTCTATATCTCGATGTAAGATCTATGACTCGATGTAAGATCTATGACTCGATGTGATATCTATGACGCGATGTAAGATCTATGACTCGAATTAAGATCTTTGACTCGATGTAAGATCTTTGACTCAATATGTAATATCTTTGACTCGATGTAATATCTTTGACTCGATTTAAGATCTATGACTCGATGTAAGATCTATATTTCTTTATCTGCGGACACCTTTATTCTATTGCATGTTTTGTATGTGTTTTGTATGTTTTGCATCTAATCTTATAATGTATAGAGGTTCTTTTAAGTACATTATTTAGTTTCCATCCAATAGCTAATATTTAAATCTTATCGAGTTATCTATCATCTTTAAGATAAAGGTTTAAGATTAGTGTGTAATGTTTCAGGTGAATATGAAGAAAAGGCCGAGCTTCAGATTATGCTAAGTCATAAATGGGTCAATGTGCCAGTTTATTTTTCCTTATTTCTACGACTGTAGCCTGGATTAGTTTTACTAACAAATACATTATAAATACAAAAAAACAAACATTTAAATTTGAGTGTACTAAAAGAATTTTAATTCTTTAAAGTCCACCACACTGAACAATGTGGTTTTCTTTCTATTTTTTTTTATTGTTACAAAGTTATGGCTAATAAAATATGAACGCTAAGCTTACTATATTATCTAACGTAGGAATTGATTATTTTACAAACTTCTGTCTTGTAAAAAGTTTGTATACGCTATTTCTCCCACACCCATTCTCGGATCAAGTTAAAACTTTAAACAATTATTTATTGTACCAAACAAAACATTAATCGATTTTAAGAAATTACCAATTAGTCAATTAAATATTGGTAGCTATTTTTTTGTTTGATGTTGAATTAGTGAAATAACGTCTACATAATTGAGAGATATGGTAGTATATGCGAGGTTCTTTCCCTTAGATAAGCTTTTTTTTCTTTAAAAGGATTGTTTTTTAATTTTGCTTGTTTATTTTATTTCATTATTATTTGTTGAACCTGACGAGCTCTCCAGCCGGACTAAGTGACAGACCTGTGCAGCTAAATAAATGTGATCGTGTTTAAAAGTAAATAGAAGCTCTTGAAATATTTTGAAGAACTTTGTGATACAATTTTCCTCCGCTCTTCCAGACCATGCTCTTCTTCCTACCAACAAGATGGTCAGTACTGATCTGCTTACTAGTATCGACCCCGGCAGTGTCCTTAAAACACCATTTGACTTACAGTGACATACAAGGTGAGTACAATCATCGATTACCACTTAACAACAGACCACAAATAACATAACACAAGCTCCACGAAACAAGGGAAAGAAGAAAATGACTAAAATGAGCATCAAATAAATTATAGTACCAATAATTAGTGAGGTCAACTTCCTAGTTCATATAATGACTGATCTCGAATGTATAGAAACATGCAAGTATTGTCAACTAAAACTACTTCTGGCACTGCTAGAGCTGAAGAAGACGCCAGGAAAATAAGAATATATTTGAAGATCTGGGGGACCAATAAAGTACGAATCTTTGTAGACTCTAGATCTGTTTCTTATCTGATTGTTTAAGATTACATTACAGGATCAAGTACAGAAACTCAACGTACTGTTTAAAAAAATGTAAAATCATATATATATATATATATATATATATATATATATAATGGATATACCTAACGCATATTGCAAAAAATTATAGCGTTTCCTTAATCATATAGGCTTGAATCGTTTATACTTATAACACATACATTTTTACTAGTGTCCACAAAACGCATCAATTGTTGCAACCAAATGTAAAACTCTTGCCCTGTATGACAAATACACGTATATAATGATTGTTAATATATTACACATTAGACACATATGGTCTATAAGAGCCATTTAGAGGCTATTCTGATACTTGCAATCGAAGCTGAATGGCAACGTGCTCGTGTGGTATGCACTCCGCATCGTCGTGTCGATGGTCCCGAGTCCCTAGGCCTTGGCTAGGAGGAATGTAATAATCTTCAAATTTGACTAGCTAGAATGTCTGCTTTCAAATCTGGTTGCTAGAGATACTGTTTTTTTTTCATTATTCAACGGTTATCTTTATCAATGTGCTGCCATAATTGTAAACATTAACTGACTAACCCAGACCCGTGTATTTGTAGATTACAAAAACCATACATGCAAACGCCCTTGCCAAGATGGTCAGCCTCCAATGGTGTGCGACTATGACTTCCTGATTGAACACTATCACACGATGACAAAAGCCTGCTGGGAGTAAGTGACCCATGGTCAGTCTTGTCTGTGTCAATGGTCAGCTTTGTTAAGGTGTTACTTTTTTAGGGTTAATGTTCCGTAATGTTGTTATCTCCTGAGGTGAGAATGGATGTAAGGTCTAAATTAACTATAAAATGCTTCCCATTGCATGCGTCTGAAATAAACTCACAAACAGTCCAACCCCTGACCTTCACGTCTGGCTTAGATATTGAACTGTTATCAAGTCAGAAGGGACAAAAGAGCATAAATTATTAAGCTTTGGGCAGGATGGGCTCGTTAGCTTTGGCTAGCTATCCACTTAGAGGAAGTAAAAACAGTGAATCCAAATCTCTGCTGTCTTGTGGCTTCACCCAAACATTGGAAAGGCTTCAGAAGTCCACCCTAAGGAGAAGTCAGAAGCCAGTCACCTTTAGGCTGCTTGCAGCACAAAGCGTTACATCCTGGCAGAATCTGCGATGCCTAGCTATATTGACACTTGCAGCTCACGTTCATTTAGACACATCTGCTGCGTGGAGTGGGGGGGGGGGGTGAATCCTGTCTGGTGGACATCGTTCCGACCAGAGCGAATACCCAGGCTTTATGAGATGAACCATAGTCGTTGGCAAGATTGAGAGAGGCCAACACTACAATATAATTTGTTAAATCTATATGTATTTTAGTCTTTTCGTAATAGACCTAATGGTAAATGTAACATACTACTTTTGATTTGATAAACTCTTTAGAATTTATGACCTAATTTTATTATAGCTTTATAATAAATTTAAAGTTTTTCATAAATTGTTTTTTTATTTTTAATTTTATATGTTCTTTTATTCTCTAGCTGTCCATTCAACGTTTCATCCTGCTCACGACCACACTGTGTTCCAGCCGATGGAGGTCTAAGAGGAATCCTAACTGTCAACCGAATGATGCCTGGTCCGTCTATTCAGGTTAAGTTACAGAGGTTAAGATTAGTTACAGAATTTCACTAAGTTGCACATTTGAAAGTTCCAGGGGGGAGAAGAGAGTGCTACTTAACACCGCAAGGAATGACATAAAAGTTGTCTTCACGTATCTCTGGCCCAACTGAACGGACGTCATTTTTCCCCTTTTCAGACAACATCTGGATATGTGCATGGACTGACGTGAAAAGAATACCTACTTTTGTAGGATGACCAGACACGAACTCACACTAAGGAGGACAAAGCCATTTCAAAGGAGAACAAGATGCGGGCAAAGCCAATACAAAGAATATAAAAACGAGGACAAAGCCATTACAAAGGATACAAAATGAAGACAAAGCCATTACAAAAATGTGGACAAAGCCATTACAAAAATGTGGACAAAGCCATTACAAAAATGTGGACAAAGCCATTACAAAAATGTGGACAAAGCCATTAAAATGAAGGACAAAAGTGTGGACAAAGCCATTAAAAAGAAAGTCAAAAAATTTGGACAAAGTCATTAAACAAACTGAGAACAAAGCCACTACAAAGAAATACAGAAATGAGAACAACTTTAAAAACAAAGATTACACACGTCAATTACATTATAGGCTGTATAACTATATTTCTCTGTTAAGTATTTCATTTCATAGACATAGCTACTTTTATCTTCTTATTTTATATAATACAGACGTTACTTCAAAAAAGAAGATGATTACGTCCTACGCGTCATGCATTTAGTCATGCATATTAACCAATGACTTAAATTCTGCCAAGTCACTGGTTTTCCTGTCTAGCTCAGGCAACCCATTCCATGCTCTAATAGCACTAAGGAAGAAGGAGTATTTGTACAAATTTGTCCTAGCATATGGGACGAGGAATGTGCCTTTATCTTTGTGTCTTTCAGAGTATTTTATTAAATTTTGTTTCTGTATTTGAAAACTATGGTTCAGTGTTTTATGTATAATTGCTACTTTACTTTTGAGTCTTCTGTCCTGAAGGCTTTCTAAATTTAGTGATTTTACTAAGGGTGTTACTCTAGTCAAATGTGAATATTCATTTGTTATGAATCTCACTGCTCTATTTTGTGTATGTTCCAGTTTCTTAATGTTTTTTTGAGTTGAGGGGTCCCAAACGGAGGATGCATATTCTATTATAGGCCTAACCAAGGTTAAATAACATTTTAGCTTTATGTTCTTATTTGATTTATAGAAATTTCTTTTAATAAATCCTAATGCTTTGTTTGATTTTTTTGAATAGTTTCATCAATATGTGGATTCCATGACAGTTTTTCATTTACTATAACACCTAGGTATTTTGCGTTTTTAGTCTGTGTTACTGGTTTGCCATGAATAAGATAAGTGGAATTAATTTGTTTTAGTTTTTTTGTTACTCTTAACAACTGACATTTTTCTGGGTAGAAAGATATGCTCCAATTTGATTCCCATTTCTGTAATTCATCTAATTCTCTTTATAAAATATCTGAGTCTTGTGTTGTTTTTATTGTTCTATATATAATACAATCGTCTGCAAATAATCTGACTTTTGTTCTTGAAGTAATGCAATTTGGTAAATCTGTAAATTAAAAATAGTAGTGGACCTAAGACTGTTCCTTGTGGTACACCTGAGTTTACTGTTATCGGTGTTGATTTAGAGCCATTTATTATTACAGTTTGTTCTCTCCCTATTGCAGTGGTTCATTATTTGCACCAAACATACCAATGAAACTGCATTGATGATATTTTCAGATTGTACACTTTGCAAGAACAATGTCTCTTACTGTGTGTTTCTTTTGTCCAGTGTTTACTGGTCAGCGATGAATGTCTTTTGTCCAGTGTTCATTGGTCAGTCAAAAATTATCTCTATGTCTGGAAATGCACAAAAAATGACATCTTAAGGATGTATGAGTAATCTTGTTTTTTTTAAACATCTTTGACTAAACAGCCTATACGTGGTTTGTGTTTAAACCAGAGGATTTGAAGGAGTGAATTCCAATCATGACAAAAAATCGTTAGTATCTAACAATAAATCAAATACGATATTGTAAAAAAAACTGAGTAAAGGCTGGACATGCCTGATGGACTGAAGACATTATCTCTGAGTAATTAGCAAACCGTGTGTGTTTATAATTAAGATGGAGTTTAACTTTGATTTATTTGACATAAAACTGGTTAAGGATGGCACCTACAACTTCCTAAGAATATGTTGTTGATTTGTAATGGGCATATTGTTAGACTTGTTTCCTACCAATAAAACTTTGTATATTATGAACAAGAAATTTTCAAATATTACTGTAACAATGGATGAACTCTTTTTTTCTACTCACGCACTTTAGGTTTGTGAGAATGACGTCGTCCGAGTTCGGGTGCACAACAAGATGGAGAACTCCGAGGGAACATCTATCCACTGGCACGGACTGCTTCAGAGAGGAACTCCTTACATGGATGGCGTCTCCATGGTAACGCAGTGCCCAATTCCCGCCCACTCATCGTTTACATACATGTAAGTGACGTAGACACTTTGAGACACAAACTACTGAATGCTACAAATGTGAAGGGGCAGTGTTCGCTCAAACGTTTTATTTTTTCCAACCCATCACATTTTCAGAGGCTTTTACAATACCTATATTTAACTCGTATTGTCGTGGAACCTGGAACCTGCCTAGAAATTTAACAGTCGATGTATATCACCGAAGAAAGAATTACTAGCTCGTCGGCCACACTGGAAATATTCTAGTTTATAATTTTTCAGAGTACAAACAAAAAATAATTAAATTTGGGTAGAGAAGTAGAAATTATTTATCTTGAAAATTATCTTCTACGTCTAGCTGTACAGGTCTATCATTAGAATGTAGTAGAATCTATCATTAGAATGTAGTAGAATCTATCATTAGAATCTAGTAGAATCTTACATTAGAATCTAGTAGAATCTATCATTTGAATCTAGTAGAATCTATCATTAGAGTCTAGTAGAATCTATCATTAGAATCTAGTAGAATCTATCATTAGAATGTAGTAGAATCTATCATTAGAATGTAGTAGAATCTATCATTAGAGTCTAGTAGAATCTATCATTAGAGTCTAGTAGATGTATACATTCACTTAACCAAGATTCTTGCTCTGGGGGTAAGGGGGGAATGGGGTGGGGTAAAAAATGTCCCAATGTTTTTAATCTAACACTCATCTACTTATAGAATTACAAGAAATACGAAAACAAAGCAACTTTCAACTTGACTATTGCAGTTTTAATGCCAGTACTCCTGGAACACATTTCTGGCATGCGCATTCTGGACTTCAGCGAGCCGATGGCCTGTACGGACACCTGGTCATTAGGCAAGCGCCCAGCAAAGAGGTTCATCATGACCTGTACGACTTTGACTTACCCGAGCATGTCCTAGTTGTCAACGACTGGTGGCACAGGGACTCCCCTTCCAGCTTCGCCCAGCATCACCATAGCAACGGAGACAACAAACCCAGTTCTGTTCTCATTAACGGTAAAAACCAAATTAAAATATAAAATATAATAAGTTCGCCTTTTAATGAACCCTTTATTTAGACATCTTTATTTACATTCACGGCACAGTCTTTATTTACATTCACGGCACACTCGGCACAGTTTTTTATTTCGGAGAGAACTCTCTTCTAGTTGTGATGACATCCTTTAAAAATACGTCCACAGGGAAAGGCGCCTTCACCCCGTACTATCACCGTCTGACGGATCGGAACGTGACAACCCCGCGAGAGATGTTTAACGTGACCCTGGGGAAGAGATATCGCTTTCGTGTGGCCAGCAACGGCATCCTCAACTGTCCTCTCCAAGTCTCTGTGGACAACCACAGTCTTGAGATCATAGCTTCTGATGGACAGCCAGTAGAGCCTCTAACTGTGGACGCTTTCAACATTTTCGCTGGAGAAAGGTGACGTCATCCTTTTTTTTTACTGTAATATTAACAATCAATTTTACTTCATTACTATAATATTATTAATCAATTATACTTCATCATTATTATAATATTACTAATCAATTATACTTCTTTACCATAAAATTAATAATCAATTATACTTCTTTACTATAATATTTAAAAAAATGATACTTCCATACTGTATTATAATCAATCAAATATAGGCTGCTTCATTACTATACTATTAATAAATCAGGGCCGGAATGTCCGCTATAGACCAAGTCAACATCTTTGTGCAGAGCGTAGCAGATGGATTCCAAAGGACCGAAAGCACATACGCAGTCTTCATTCACTTAAAACAGGCATATGATAAAGTATGGTGGCCTGGTTTGCTTCATAAGATAGGAACCGTGGGGGTGCGGGGACGGATATATTACTGGATTAGAGACTTCCTACAAGAGCGTACAATAAGAACAAGGATGTACCAGAAGTCTCAGGGGAAATGACCCTCGAGCACGGCCTCCCCCAGGGCTCCGTCCTGTCATGCGCCTTTTTCACGGCCTTCGTAAATGACCTACCGGCTCAGCTAAAATGCCAAAAGCTGCTATATGCTGATGATATTGTCCTTTGGAAATCCGGAAGGAGCGCAACCTCTATACAAAAAGTGTTACAAGAAGATCTCCATACGCTCTGCTCATACACACAAAAATGGAGGCTAGAAATAAACACCTCCAAGACGGTCTATTCTCTGTTCACGCTCGGGACTGGCATTCTCAGGCAACCTTTCCAGCTCTCCCTCAACGGAGTGGCTCTCAACATGGAAAAGCTACCAAAGTACCTTGGTGCAACTTTAGATCGCAAACTAAAAATGTGTGAGCACATCCAGGATGTTGTAAGAAAGCCATCAGGGAAACTTTGCATTGTGCGAAAGCTGGCATCCACGAAGTGGGAGCCCGAGCAGACATGCTCCGATCCCTGTATTTAGGAGCAGTCCGATCACAGATAGACTACAGCCTACCTGTGCAATTTTATGGCTCTAGGACTGCTCTTGAACAACTTAATAAAATACAGTCCCAAGCACTAAGATTTGTCTGTGGAACCTTTAGGACAAGTCCATTAAATGCGGCTGAAATAATGGCTAATATAGGTCCACTAAACCTTAGGAGGGAAAGGTCAGTACTGACCTGCTAAGAGCGGTATAAAAGGCTGGATGAATACCTCCCAGCTAGAAAACTAGTGGATGGTTGGAGATGCAGAAGACGTATCCAGATGCAGTCTTTTATGCATCATGCCACTAGACTATCTGATGAAGCTGGCCTCTCCACCAACCGACAAAACATTCAACGCTTTCATCCCCTTCCCCCTTGGTGTCGCCCAACGACCCCAGACATACGCTTGAAATTAGTAGACCCTAATGCCACTAAGCAAAGCTGTTCATCTAACGACCTTCAAATCCTAGCTCTGGAGACCATTAATACCTTCAAGCCCAGTGCTATTTTTGCATACACTGATGGGTCGGCATCAATAGATTCTGGAAGAGCAGGCTATGGAGCCTACATCGACTTTCTTGGCTCTTACACAGTCAAAATCTTTGGACCATGTGGTAGTGTTTGCAGTTTTGATGCGGAGACCAAGGCAGTCTGTGAAGCCTTAAAAGTCATTGACTCTCAACTCGGTGAGGGACATTTGAGGGCAACACAGATTGTTGTGGTCACTGACTCAAAATCTGTACTACAGGCTTTGAGCCTCTCAAGCCCTCACTCTAATGGAGTTTGATGATGATGATGATTGATAAATAAGTATACTTCATTTCTATAATATTAACAATCAACTATACTTCATCATTACTATTATATAAACAATCAATTATACTTCATCATTACTATTATATAAACAATCAATTATACTTCCTTACTATAATATTTAGGAGGCGCGATGGCTGAGCGGTAAAGCACTTGGCTTCCGAACCGGGGATAGGGGTTCGAATCCTGGTGAAGACTGGGAATTTTAATTTCGGGATCTTCGGGCGCCTCAGAGGGGAAAAGTAAAGGCGGTTGGTCGTTGTGCTGGCCACATAACCGTAGGCCACAAAAACAGATGTCCTTTACATCATTTGCCCTATAGGCCACAAGGTCTGAAAACTTTCCTTTTTTTTTTATTTACAATCAATAATACTTTTTTACTATAAGGTCAGGGTGGCGCTACTGAGTGAGGCCCTTTTTGTTACTTGCTGCCGCTCAACATTTGTTCATTTTTAAAACAAAACTGTAGGCAGATGGTAGCTCTACTGGGTGGGCCCAATCTGTGCACCTCGGTATGGTGACCAAGGGGCTATAGTAGCCTAAGCAACCAGACAGCACAATTAAACTAAACTAAACTAGATTAGCTAACTAACTAAAGATAAAATAACAAACTGAAATTCTAAAAGGAACTTATATACACTTTATTTATACGAGAAAAAACAAATCAATAAAAATATATGTGCAAACGAAAATATACGTAAACAACTAGACCAAAACAACTAGATAAACAAAACCTAAACAACTAATCAACTCTACTTAATCTATAATAGTATGACTACAATCACTATCCAACAAACCAAACCCAATTAAAACCACTAGTTACCCCGATTCACCATAATCCACCAAGATACCCTACAAGACAATAAATCACTAAAATAACCTACAAAACAATAACCACTGTAACTGATATTTTCTAATCTAAATCTCACAACTACTAGATAAACAGGGCAGAACTATACAACAGTTATAGGGCAACAGTAATAACTGCGGCAGACAGTTAGGCAGCTTGACAGCTTGACAGGAATTATAGCCTGCAATTACAAAATATAAGCAAACATAAAAAATATATAAAATAATCATTCTAATATTAATGGAAATACTTTTAGAAACTAAAGGTAATAAAACATTGTATAGAAAAGCAACAAGGAGATCATAGGGATGGCTCCTGGGGGGGTGATGCTATCCAGATTAAAGGACCTTCCAGTTCCATCATAGACAATGGCTGGGTAATTAAGCCGGTGATGCACGGCACTAATCCGTTTACATCAAAACAATCTAACCACAATCAACCCTAATTAAAATATATCAAGTAAAAATAAAACAATTTCTCAACTTACAGGGCACGTCCACACAGGAACAACACTAAAAATAAATTTCTAGCTCACTGCTTGGTCACACAGACCAGCTAATCAAGCACTGACCAGCGGTCAACACCGGAAAAGGGACAAGACACGGCAGCATCCGTTCTATTTATAGAGCCAGGTCATGACTCGTCTACACTAACTTTAAAGTTAAAGAGCTGGCGGGAGACAGGCATGCACTCAGCACTAGCCTAGATTGTGTACAAAAATTAAAATACAGATATAAATAGATAAAAAATTAGATTTAGGAGCGCCAGCTCACATTAAGAATCAATTATGCTTCTTTACTATAATAATTGCGATCTTTAGCGAATTCTCCCCCCCCCCCCCCTCTTTTCCATAAAACTAAACTTCGATATGAATAAATCACATAACATATTCGATAATTAAAATTCCTAAAACTTCGAGTATCAAATCCAACAAGAGTAAATCACACAAGTTTGAATCACAACACTGAACATAAATCTATTTGTCAAGCCGATGTAGTAATATGACTTGAAGGAACCAATATTACTGAACTCTCCGTTCTATTGGGTTGCGTCCTTTTTTTGTCTTTTTTTTTACCAGCCAAGAGTCTACCAATGAGAGAGTTTGACCGCGTTCTTGGGGATCAAGGCTCATCTCTTACTATAGAAGTAAAGTTCCCCTTTCAGACCTTTACTTTCCTCAACTAAAGTAAGCAACCCATTAGAGTTGGGTGGACTCAGGTGCGCCCTGAAAATCCCGAAATTCAAAATCCATATCTTCACCGAGATTCAAACCTATGACCCCCAGGTTCAGAAGCCAAGCGCCTTAACTACTTATCCATCGCGGTCCCATCTCTTTTTATGCCCGACGGTTAATGAAAATGTCTAATGGCCAGCAAAAGCGCCTTGACTTTTCTCAATTAATTTTTGGGGACTTGGAGATTCTCAGAAAACTCATGCAGACGATAGTAGTACTTCTAGTTTTCTCTTCTTATTCATGTAAAGATAGTTTGTTTTTTTTTGGTAACAAAATTTTTGTTAAATACGTTTCTCTTGCAGTTCGATTTTATGTGGACTATATATGTACAAGAATAGCGTATATTTAATGCTGTAATAATAATCTCTGCAGGTATGATGTTATACTCACAGCTAATCAGACAGCCGGAAATTATTTGATGCGATTCAGGGGCATGCTGGACTGCGCGCCAAGGTTCAAGGACGCTCAGGAGACGGCTATACTTCACTATGAAGATGTCGAAATGACAGAAGACTTCTCTTCGATTCCTTCGCCCATCACTAAGGTGAACAATAATGCATAGTCAATTTTTAAAGCGTATTGGGATACATCTAGGAATATTTCTTTGATCTGAATGAAAAGAAATGTAAAAATGCATATGAAAAAAAAAGTTTTACTTGAGTGTGACTCGAAAGTGACTCCCATTATCTAAAGAATTAGATGTATAATTACAGAAAACGTTATAACCATAGACATAAATAAATATAGACTGGCCGAAGGAAGTAACTTCATGTAACTTGAAAACAAGTATATCTATTGTATTCGGATTTCCGAATTATAAAAAAATTGCATGATCTTCATACTTAGAGATTAAACAAAACTACACTGCCTCCTTATTTACAATATATATAGGTGTGTGGCTGAAATAGATATGAATACTTATCTTTTATACTGCTCATAAATGCTGTATAATAAACTACACAAAATTGCAAGTCACACATTTTCATTTCATGAAACTCTTTAATCTGCCAGTCTATATTTATTTATGTCTAAGGTTATAACTTTGTAGCCTTCTTTTCTGTTTTTCACCAAGTAAATCATTAGTCTAGATACCAATAATATAATATAAATAAAAGCGTACACTTTTGCTATACTCACACGGATGGATGTAGGATGTTGAACCCACTACTTCTTGCAGCCAGTTTGTAAAACATAGCATTTTAAAATTGTGAAAGTTTAATTCTAGTTTTCGCCTATGCAATCTTGGAAAATGGGTCAAGCTAATAATAAGTTTATTGTGACGATTTTGTAACTTGATGAAATAATTTAATAAAATTGAGATAAAAGCGGACAAACTCAATAATTTAGCTGCATTTGTAAGTTAAGCTCTAGATATACAAGCAGGGCCGCCCTAAGCCACAGTAACCTATGCGACCGCAGTGGGCCCCGCACTTTCATAGGCCCCGCGCTAATTCACACATGTAAATTAATAAATTAAGCCATCTTAACTTGTAACAGGGCTTCTGTGCCTCCTGATTTACCAGGAGCCCCTGTAATACTCTGGAAATAACAAAATATACAAAAAAGTCCTGGAAATCTGAAATTATTACAATCTCCTGAAAACTCATAAAAATCTACTGAAATATAGACAAAATTGTCATTTTAGTGCGTCATTCAATATGGAAAACTCCAATCCTACGCGCGATTAAAAAAAAAACAACAACTTAACTGTGGCATCTGGTGAAATAAGCCTCTCGCACATCAGACTAAACAAGAAATACTTGAGTTCAACAATTCATTCATTCATAGATCGAACAATTTGGCAATTCTTGATTTTGAGCATGTTCTATGTAGGAAACAAAATTTTGATAACATACTGTAAGGCTTCGCTCCACGCAAGGCTCGTCAAGTCAAGTTAATTCGATCATGATCTTGTACTTTGTAAAGAATGAATCAAATGTTAAGACGATTTTTTTTCTAATGCAAAATCTTATTTTCACTTATTATCCGTATGCCTACCCAGACGCAATCCATTTCGCATAGGGCCCCGCAATTGTTAGGGCCGGCCCTGTATACAAGTACTAAGAACCTTATTTTACGAAGGGCCAATCATGCAAACCGATTAGGACCATCACTTCTATTTTTTACCATTCCAACTTTAATGTAATTAAATTCTTAATGAAAGCTTCGATATTAATTTTTTTTTATAGAAGTAATGTCTCCTCTTACTTGATACTATTTATAGCAATTATTAATATTTAAAAAAAACTATGTATCTAAGCCAAGGTATAGCTACACTAATACTTCACACTGCCATTCGAGTAACGAGCTATTCCTTCTGATCAAACTCTTTCTAGTTTGGTAAAACTCTGTTTAGCGGTAGGTTGAACACAGTTAACTTGGTAAGTCTCAGGTAGGGAGAATGTAATACACGTTTTCATGGGGTCTCTTCTTGTCAGATCTTGAATCCCATCAACTCTGCTGGATCACCGACGGAAATCCCAGTAGTGGAACTCAGGTCTATGCAGAATGACGACATCGCGTTGACCAAGACGCCTGATAGAACGATTGTGGTGGCCATGGATTTCAAAGCCATTGACAACCCAAGATTTCATAACCCAGTTTTGTACTCCACGAGAGATGTAAGTATGTTGATGTAATCTTTTTTTTTAAACTAAGAACTCAAAGCGTACTCAAATTATGAAATTGTGCTTAACAAAAAAATGGTAAAAAAATACTTCTAATAGCACAGATTTATTATAGTTAGTCTAGATCCAGGGCCGATCTTAGGCTGATTTGACCGATTGCTCCAAGTGGGCCCCCACGCTGGCAAGGGCTCCGCAATTAGCATTCAGCATATCACTATCGCCGCCCTGGCAGGGGCCCCGCAATTTACATTAAGCGTGTCACTTTCGGTCACGGCTTTTGTCACAGGCTTTTAAAGATGGCAGAAGATGTAGTGTTACCACATTTAGTGTAGGATTATCGTACGACTGACGTAACTTCATTTAACCCACTGGTGCCTATTTCGTTTGAGTTGCTTCCTATGCATGTTGTATAACAAATGTTGCTATAATGATCTAATTAATAGTAATAGTAATAGTTACTATTGTAAAAGAAAAATTAGAAGGGTCTCGCAAGCATACATTAAACAGGGCCCCAGTATTCGTATGGCCGGCCTTATCTAGATCTATTACAAAATTTAATTACAGGACTGATCCAGATTAATTGATACAAATACATTTAACCCTTAAAGTGCTGAGCAAAATGAAATTACAATTCTCATGTTTAGAGTCTAAACTGCCACACGCGTTTTAAGGGTTAATAAAAGTTTTTATTTTTTTATTTTTGAAAAAGTATTTTTATATGTTTACTTGTTTTCTGTTGTACACTAATTACTTTAATTGGTCATATCTATTTGTCAGTTTCTTCAAGGCAACAGGCAGTTGCAGACGACACAGATGAACGATATCTCCAACATGATGCCTCCAGCGCCACCTTTGTCACAGTACCAGGATCTACCACAGGTTAGTCTATTGTTTAGTCATTTCTTTGCCTAAAGCTTTAGTCATTTCCTTGCCTAAAGCTGTAGTCATTTTCTCGCCCAAAGTTGTGTGGCAGAAGCTTTCAACGGGAAATAAAAAGTGGTTTGGGTGATGGAACAATAGCCCACAGTCTGAATGTTTGTCGGTCTGGGCGCTGAGTTTGTAGCTACGAGCTTCACTTTGTATGAGTACTTGAACTTGAAACAGACATTGAAATGAAAATGTTAATGAACGGAAATAAACCTTTGTAAGCAAAAACATGAGTCATATCAATCGATTCACACACACACACACACACTTAACAACTAGGCTACCAAGGACACAAATCTAGGTCCAGACCTGAACAAGGCAACAGTTTGTTGAGAAAGATCCCACGTTTAGTCTGTTTCTGATTTGCATTATTGATAATTACGTTTCCGGGTCGGTTTGACTTAAATTTTTAACAGTGGTTTGAATTGGAAAAATTTGAATGTCTCAATCCCTCACTATGACATGTCTAAATACAGCATCCAATTAATGCTACTGCACCTATTGACATAGTTCTTATGATATCAAAATGAGTTTTGATGCAATGCTTAGAATATACATTCTAGCACAAATATATCACATAATTTAGCCCTACGATTGTTTCAACCACACAACTTATGTAATGTTAAAATCACACAACTTGTTTAGTGTTTAGATCACAGAACCTATCCTATGTAATATTCAGATAACACAAGTTCTGTAATGTTCAGATCATAGAACTTGTTTAATGTTCCGATCACAGAACTTGTTTAATGTTCAGATCACAGAACTATTTTAATGTTCAGATCACAGAACTTGTTTAATGTTCCGATCACAGAACTTGTTTAATGTTCAGATCACAGAACTTGTGTAATGTTCAGATCACAGAACTTGTGTAATGTTCAGATCACAGAACTTGTTTAATGTTCACACCATATCTTAATACTAATGTACTAACGAAATGTTCAGGACTTACTATGCAATGCTGAGACCATGAAGACACAGCAGAGGGATTGTGGGAATGAATACTGCGAATGCATTCACTTTTACAAACTTAGACTTGATGATGTCATAGAGGTCATACTGGTCGATCAGGGTCACATATGGGATGCGAACCACCCCACCCATCTTCACGGCCACGGATTCAGGATAGTAGCCATGGGCAAGGTGAGAAATGACTAGAATCTTTACTCTAAAGCAAAACAAGAACATGTTTTATTTTATTTAGTCAGTGTTTAGTTGGTTAAAATATAAATGATTTTATTGTACTTAAAAACTAAATGACATTACGATCGATCTATAGCGAGGCTTGGTCCAAATAGATGTCCATTGTTCTTAGATCGTTAATGATGGTCAAAGCGCCGCTGTTGTTAGATGGGGTCAGCCATGTTTCCATTTTCCTCGTTTCGGCTTTTATCTCAATGCTTGGACGTGGTGGCCATCTCTGCTGAACCACAGTTAGACTCCTCGTCTAAACCATCTCTGCTGAGCCACAGTTAGACTCCTCGTCTAAACCATCTCTGCTGAGCCACAGTTAGACTCCTCGTCTGAGACATCTCTGCTGAGCCACAGTTAGACTCCTCGTCTAAACCATCTCTGCTGAGCCACAGTTAGACTCCTCGTCTGAGACATCTCTGCTGAGCCACAGTTAGACTCCTCGTCTAAGCCATCTCTGCTGAGCCACAGTTAGACTCCACGTCTAAGCCATCTCTGCTGAGCCAGTTAGACTCCTCTCGGTGACACTGCGCTCCTTGAAACTCAACGTATTAAGAAATACATTTGTTTTTTTTGTTGTTGTCAAGTCATACATTTATATAAGTAAAAATAATACTTCGCCCATAATCAGATAGGCCAGTCCTTTCATCCGCTGTCAGCCAATATGCTTTAGTCAAACAGGAATTTGAGATACACACAGTTACTCAGATTACTATTTCATGTATATAAGACGCAAGGAAGAAAACCGTTGAGGCACCACAGCTAACTTTAATAGAACACCGAGTCATTGTACTCTGTCTTTCATTTTCCTGAAGTAACAAGAAGAATAGTATAAGTAGCATCTCTGGTGCAATCCAGTTTCTTTCTGCGCCTTCTTTATTCCAGTAGTTGCACAACATTTTCAGGGAATAATTGCTGTGAACGAATACTCGATATTTGAAATGTATACTTAATATGTAGAACGAATACTCGATATTTTGAACTAATACTTGATATTTAGATAGTTTAGTTTTACGAGACCCAGATAGTTTAGTTTTACGAGACCCAGATAGTTTAGTTTTACGAGACCCAGATAGTTTAGTTTTACGAGACCCAGATAGTTTAGTTTTACGAGACCCAGATAGTTTAGTTTTACGAGACCCAGATAGTTTAGTTTTACGAGACCCAGATAGTTTAGTTTTACGAGACCCAGATAGTTTAGTTTTACGAGACCCAGATAGTTTAGTTTTACGAGACCCAGATAGTTTAATTTTACGAGACCCAGATAGTTTAGTTTTACGAGACCCAGATAGTTTAGTTTTACGAGACCCGGATAGTTTAGTTTTACGAGACCCAGATAGTTTAGTTTTACGAGACCCAGATAGTTTAGTTTTACGAGACCCAGATAGTTTAGTTTTACGAGACCCAGATAGTTTAGTTTTACGAGACCCAGATAGTTTAATTTTACGAGACCCAGATAGTTTAGTTTTACGAGACCCAGATAGTTTAGTTTTACGAGACCCGGATAGTTTAGTTTTACGAGATCCAGATAGTTTAGTTTTACGAGACCCAGATAGTTTAGTTTTACGAGACCCAGATAGTTTAATTTTACGAGACCCAGATAGTTTAGTTTAACGAGAGGTAGTTTAGTTTTACGAGACCCTGATAGTTTAGTTTTACGAGACCCAGATAGTTTAGTTTTACGAGACCCTGATAGTTTAGTTTTACGAGACCCAGATAGTTTAGTTTTACGAGACCCAGATAGTTTAGTTTTATGAGACCCAGATAGTTTAGTTTTACGAGACCCAGATAGTTTAGTTTTACGAGACCCATTTTAAGCTTCAAAGATGTAGACTTTAATATGAATTTTTATTTCTGCAGCTCGGTTCTTCCACCTACGCCCAAAATGTCACAGATTTAGATCTTTCAGGGAATATAACCAGGAATATTCACAAGGCCCCGATTAAAGACACAGTTACTGTTCCTGACGGAGGCTACACCATCATTCGTTTCCATGCAAATAACCCAGGTAAAAATGTCAACCATGATATTAGTAATAATTTATAAGTTTATACTTCAGTAAAGAATTTATTTAAAAATAATGCACTTTTTGCACACTGTGTCCCTTTAACAGTAATATAGGAATTATTTCCAGAAGCTATTCGGGCATAGCAATGTACTTGATAAAGTCATGGAACACGTACAAGACAAGTTAAAGTGCAGAGATAATGGCCGGGGAGGGAGGAGGGGTTGTTTTTCGTATTGCTTGGTCGTTGGTTTGTAGCTCCAGATAGCTTAACCCAGTGATGCCCAACCTAATTCGTCCAGCTGGCTATTTTAATTTCCAACACTCATGTCAAGGGCCACATGAATAAAAAGGTATAAAAAAAGAAATGAAATTGACCTGAAATTATTTTATTACAAATCCGTGGATCTAATACATTACTTATGAGAGATTTTGAAGTTTATCTTTTTTTTTTTTCACGCGTCAGAAAATGGCTTGATTTCTCTAATTAAAATATGAGCAACATTGTAGCTCGATTTACAATCGACTCATTTTCTTGTCGCTTTTTTGGTAAATATTCCCATCGATCCTCTTAGATCTAGGCTATAAAAGATTTAACAATTATATTATTCGCGGCTCAAACCAAGAATGCCGTCATATTCGTTTAATAATGTTTATATGTTGTATTTTTTTAAACATCCACACTTTCTTTACAAGTCAAATAGGTTTGGCTTAATAGCCACACAAAAAAAAGTAAAATGCGTACACTCTTCCTGTTAGATTCTACATTCAGAATCCTATTTCATAAACGCACTATTGTTAAAGGTCACGGACCAATCCATCAGAGAAAATGTGAGAGCCCTAACTTAGGGTTAAGGTACATTTTTCAACCATTTTTTTTGTGGAGGGGAGATTTTCTACGCTTTGTGCCGACTTTTCGACGGGCAGGATTGAACCACGTCGCGGGCCGGATATGGCCCACGGGCCGTATTTTGGGCATCCCTGGCTTAACCAATGTAGTACAAAACCTTAGTACAGAACTTTCAATTAACTTAGCTATGACGTTTATTTATAAGTATGCATACGAAATGATGCATTCAGCTTGAAAACAGATCTATGTCTGGTAGGAACAAAAGGAATAAATATTTAAACAAAATCTAACTACAAAAGTATACGTCCTTTGTGTCTCACGTCTCTTGTTAGGCCTACTGTCAATCATCTTTTCAACCTACGTGACTTATATTACCATGAATGTTCACAAAGCATCTCATGGTTTCATCAGAAACTCTTCAGCCTTTATCATTAAAAACATCCGCACCCCTTTCCTCGTCGTTACCTTGGAAACACACACATACACGCCATAACGCCGTGTTTAGCAACAAACTCATGAACATATAAACATGTATAGTTTATGTCTATGTTAATGCTCAATACTTATCTCCCTTCTTCTGGAGCTTTTCCTCAACATGCTGAACTTTCATGCGATTTATAAATGCTTTAAAAATACTTTAAGCGGATTTGTCATAATTCTAATTTGGCTTTACTTGTGTTGGCCAGGTATTTGGTTTCTTCATTGCCACGTAGAGTACCACGTTGAAATTGGGATGGGATTGCTTTTCCAAGTCGGAGAACCGGAGGAGTTCCCACCTGTCCCACGACGGTTTCCCACCTGCGGGAACTGGGAACCGGATCAAGATATGCCTCAGGATGTCCAAGTTAAGTCAAGGAACTCTAACCCTCCAGCTGTTCCCTACCACAGTTCTATTATAGTGGTTAGCTTTTTGTTCTCGCTAAGTCTATACCATTTTGATTAAGCGAACATTATTTAAAGTGTACAATTAAGCGAACATTATTTAAAGTGTACAATTAAGGGAACATATGCAAACTCTACATCTAAGGGAACATATGTAAAATCTAAGGGAACATATGTAACGTGTATAATTAAGGGAACATATGTAAAGTGTACAGTTAAGGGAACATATGTAAAGTGTACAAACAACGAACATATAAATATTGGCCTGACCAGAGAGACACCTGTCAAGATAAAGAGGAGTTAACTCAAATAGAAAACTCTCTAACAAGACAAAAACTTGCATCATTCCGACAACGTGATTCCCTCTGCAGAGCCAATGTGTGTACATTCATATATTTCATACACAATATGTAAAAAGTAAAACAAAAAATGTTTTAGGAATAAATAGTATATGCCTGTTTATGCAAATTGTTTTTAAAAGGAATGGCATTTAGTTGTGCAAACTATTTGTTCTGTAATTTTCTATGCATAATTTGTTATGTTTTTTCAGTATATGCCAAAGAATATTTCATTATTTACAGAGGTTGTGCCTATCATTTCAGAGTTTAACTTTTTTAAAAATTTAATTAAGAAAAAATCACATGCAGTTTTAAACATGCATAGTTTTACTAATTTAATAGTTAATGACATTTTTTCCCCACAAAAAATACTCTCTACATCTCATCATTATATTCGCGTTTGTTGACAAGCCTTTTTGTTTACATTGCATAGACAAAATTTTTAGAATTAACTACTAATGCATTTTTTTTTGACATCCTTGTCTCGTCCAGAACTCGAAGCATCTACTTTGTTTGCCTGAATAATTTGCAAGGCTACACGAATTAGAAAATCTTTTTTTTTTCAAAGTACCTAGATTGTATCCAGTGTGTCTGGGTTGTATCAAGTCTGCCTAGGTCGTATTCACTGTCCAGTGTGCCTAGGTTGTATCCTGTGTGCCTTGGTTGTAACCGCTGTCCAGTGTGCCTAGGTTGTATCCTCTGTGCCTTGGTTGTAACCGCTGTCCAGTGTGCCTAGGTTGTATCCTCTGTGCCTTGGTTGTAACCGCTGTCCAGTGTGCCTAGGTTGTATCCTCTGTGCCTTGGTTGTAACCGCTGTCCAGTGTGCCTAGGATGTATCTACCATGCCTAGGTTGTATCCAATGTGCCTAGATTGTATCCTCTGTGCCTTGGTTGTAAACACTGTCCAGTGTGGCTAGGTTGTATTCACTGTACCTAGGATATTGACAAACTGCCTACAGATTTAAAAAAAAAAAGGATTGTGGTGCAGTGAAACAATAAACGTGTACCCGTCCATCATGACGTGGTTGGCCACTGGAGAGTCATCTATACTCAACTTTAAAATAAACAGTTTCCGATGCTGAGTAAGACGAGACTAATCGTCTTAGTAGACATGAACACTGACCTGTGTGGTGGTCTCCACTATCCAAAGGTTGCGACATCGCAAGTCACGTGTTGAGGCCTACTAAAACGATTGGTCTCGCGCTTCAAAAATACGTTACGTCACTAGTCACACCAGGATGACTTTAAGAACATAACTGCAAATAGATAATCACAACATATAATAATAAACCATCTTTCCTTCAACGAACTAATGTACCAAAGAGATCTCAAAATAGATTCTCTACACTTGAAATATTTGTAATTGACGAGAAAGAAACAACTAATGGAGTGATGGAGATGGAATTTGGAGTTTTCAACTTGTAATGTATTGTTATAGTTTGTCCAGGAGATGCTGATCAGTTTGTTGCTACCAGTATTTTGAATGTACTATTTTGATGTTTTCCACAACTACTACCACAACTGTTGTAGGGAACAACATGATTGTTAGTTCCCATGTCTAAGTGGATTCAATCTGAAGTTTTCCCCGAGGTTAACTTCCAAGCATTAAAAACAATCATTGTCATGATAATTTTGTACTTAAAGAGTTAAAATTGTATAGCATATTAAACTTATGAACCTTTTGTATGTTGCAACACATTAAAACATAAATATGTTATTTTATTATTGTCTTCATTTGTTCTCCTATTAGTATTCGTGTATGTATTAGTGTATGTACACAAATTGTACAGACGTACACAATCCACAGCAGCAATCTGGAAAGGCAAAGGCGTAGCCTTCTACATGAAAATCAGAATGATGCGCTCCCTGGTCATGGTCAGATTCTCGTATGCTTTTGATTCTTGGACGCTAACTGCAGAACTAGTTATCACCTACAAAGACCGCATCACAATTTCGAAAAAAGGTTCACATTGACAATAGGACTCATATGATATGACTGATATGATGACAACAGTAAAAAGAAAATAAACTTTATGGCCATATCAAAGGGTCCTCAGGACTTGCAAGACCTTTCTTAAGGGAACAGTGCCAGGAAAGAAGTGGCAGAGAAAGAAGTGGCAGAGAAAGAAGTGGCAGAGAAAGAAGTGGCAGAGAAAGAAGTGGCAGAGAAAGAAGTGGCAGAGAAAGAAGTGGCAGAGAAAGCGATGGGAACACAACATAAAGAATGGTCGGGCCTGTCCTTAATAGAAACCATATTAATAACAAAAGACAGAAAGGAATGTAGAGTGACGGTCGACAGATCATGTGTGGTGCCCCAACGGTTCAACAGTCAAAGAGATAGTTGAAAGTTAAAGACATGCTAGCTTTTAATTTATAATATAAGTACTAAAACGGTTTATATCTGAGATTCGTACGTAGTTTAGATATAAATATAACAATCAATGCGGCATAAAAAAATGATAACAAAAGGATAAGATTCCTATAAGTTAACGTCTTTCTTGCAGTTATGTTTCATTACTTGACGGTTCTGTCTGGCTTTGCATTGAAGTCGGCGACCTAATTTGGATCTTCAACCCGCTTAAATTTTGTGCTGCAGAGTTCATTGCTAACTTTAGGCTTTGTGCATATTTAAGTTCATATTTATCAATACCTGCCTCAGGAAGATTCTTATGATCCACGGGCCAGACAAGATCTCGAATGAAGAACTGTGGCAAAGAACGAAGCAGCAGAACTTTGAGGTCGAAATCGTTCAGATACGCTAAAGATGGATTGGCCACACCCTCCGCAAGCCTGTACAAGGAAAGCCCTCATCTGGTACCCCAAGAAAAGAGTAAGAGAGGATGACCCAGGAATAGATGGCGCGCTGTTTGGAAGCAGATGCCAATTAGATGGGCAAGAGGTGGGGATAGTTGGAGAGACTCGCCCAAAACCGAGACGCCTGGAGGAAGCTGGTTGGTGGCATTTACCCCAGACGGGACCACAGATGAGGACGATATTTAGTTGGACATATTTAGATATTTAGATTTTGTGTTTCACACTTTCCATTGGCGCATCCGCCCCCCCCCCCCTCACCGAATTAAAAATTTCTATTGGGTTTTCAATCCTACAACGCAGTAGTCATGACAACCAAATAGGGAAGTGAATTGAAATGTGTAATGTGTTAAAAATTTTCCTGGAAATATGTCATGATTCACGTCACGGCTGCCTGGTCGTAAGGTATGTGCTCCTTGTCAGCCCCTAATCCCTGGTCGTCCTGCAGAAGGTTTGCACCAGGTCATAGTGATCTTCATTTCTGCAGGAACTTAATGAAAACGTACAAGTCTAGTCAAAGCTTTTAAGTCTGAAGTTATTTATCGATCTCTTGGTTTAAAAAAGTAAATATTTTAATATTTATGGGACAGATGACAACCATGACAATCATCAGTTGCTGTTGTCGACGGTCGAGTGGTCAGCGCAACGACCAACCTCCATTACTTCCGTAACTTTTGTCAAGTTCCAAGATGTTTGAGAACTCAGGGACATTCTTTAAGCTCCTAATTTCAATATCGTAGTCTTCTTTGAGATTCGAACTCCTTAGTTCGGATACCAAGCGCTTTACCACTTGGCCACCATTCCCCCTCCCCATTTCGTGGTATAGAATGGCAATTTCCTCGATTCCGAAGGTTAAGGATGAGTGCAGTGTTTCACATGACTACTCAATCCCAGTTGTTACCTTGTATATAATTGAAATAGAAAAAAAAATAGAGCTGAATATAATAGAGTATTTGAGAGTACTTGCTAGAGAATATAGCAAGCAATAAGATACCAGGGATTAAGGGTATACGAATCGCATTCGACTATGTATACCTAGACTATATTAAGTTTGAAGTTATACGTAAGTGAAAGAATAAAGGTGTGTGAATTTAGTGTGTGAATGTTGTTTAGTATTTGCATCTATATTGTTTATGTTACAGTAGTTACGCTGAGGTGGTCAATTGTAGTCATAATGAATTTCCATTGGATTGGACCAATAAAAATGACCTTATGTTTTAAATGTTGCACTGTGCACTTTTCACGCCATATAGTAAAGAAAAGGTTATATTCATTGGTTCCCCTCGAGTCGATTATTGCGCGGCATTTGTAAACACCAGCAGGTAATAGACTATACATAGTTCAGCGACCTTGCCAAGTGTAAGACATTTAATATCAGTTATCAGTTTTATGGAGAAAATATTATCTAGAAAAACCTGTCACACTATGTCGCGCGAGTCTAGCTACTGGATATTCCCGTTTCTTTCATAACTGATTTTTTTTTACGGATGATAAGGCTATAAATAGAAATGATCTGGCATAGTATGGGTAATTTCTCCTCTAAGCAATATAAACAAGGAACAGCTTTGCACATGATTCTTTAAATCGTATTTTGACTCTGGACCTCTATCGTATTGTGACTCCGGAGTGTTTAAACTCAAGATGGAACCTACAAGTTGCAAGAAGTGTGGCTCACAGATCAATGTCAAGAAGTGTGCACGATGTCAAATTGTCAGTTACTGCAGTCGACAATGCCAGCGTGACGACTACACCAACCATAGAGATATTTGTGGTAAAAAAAAAAGTATTAGTCTTAGCAGGCTTTTAGTTCTCTAAATGTGTGAAATATAAATATTCAGTCACTTACTAAATATTGCATACCTTACAGTCTGAATGGAGGGCGTGTTGACTAAGAGGTAGAGCGCTTGGCTTCCAAACCAAGGTCTCTCGGGTTCGAATCTCGGTGAAAACTGATATAATTCGATATTTTTTTTAGACGCCCATGTGTCCACCCAACTACGATGGTATAATTCGAGATTAATTTAGACTCCCCTGAGTCCACCCAACTATGAAGGATACCTGGCGCTAGCTGAAGAAGGTAAAGCCGGAGATTGGTCGTTGAGCTGGCCACCTGACACCCTCGTTAACTGTCATCTTTATAAACGATTCAATTATTTGCATAGTCTGAAAAGGGGACTTAACTTTCTTACAGTTTATATAGAAGTGTATGTAATAGAAAAACGATAAAATTCTTATGCATTTTTTATCGTACAAATTAATAGTTTAACGTAGGCCTATAACAATTTACTATAAAAAATTTTTTTTTAAATAAGCATACAAAATGTCACATTGAGATTAAACGTTTCCAGCTTTTCAGTCCTTGCTGGTAGTGGCCTGTCAGAGAATGATTGTTTTATTATGTTTAATAATTATAATCAAGCTGGTTGAACCAGATCAATGACGACCACTCTTGTCTATCTAATGGTGTGTTGAGATGGGGCGTAACTCGGACATATTTTGTGCTCGACCCCCGCATGTGGATTGAATTTTCGGATAAAAACTCAGCATGCTACTTAGGCCTACATAATGATAATGGTAGGCCTAATGATAATTTAAAAAATTTAATTAATTATAATAAAAAAAAAGACTTGCACAACAGAAAATTCTTCAGTTGTCACTACAGATCCCCCCCCCCCCCATAACAAATTTCGATTCTGTAAATGCCGTATAATTGCTATTTTAATGGAAATTACACCATGAAGTAATATCATCTACTTGAAACATCAAATCTGATTCTAATGTTTTCTCATTAGTTCTATTTGCTGAATTCAATGCTGCCAAGAACAGATTAACAGAACAACAAAGGAAGTTACTCCTGGAGAATCCTTGGTACATGGGACACAGTTACTTCATAGAGAGCTTACCAGACAGTTTCAGGTGTAAGTTTTTGGGAAGAGTGAGTCATAAGAATGAAATTGTGCTTGAATGAGTATATATTTATCCAATCTATCAACTGTACACAACTATTAGACTAGGAAGAAAACAAAGATGAATATACCAGAATACACATCAGTGCGACTATTCACAATACAATAGTTATTACTATGATAAGGCTTAGAACCAGGCTCATTTGTAGGTGAATAGCCAACATTATTACTACTTTAAATTTCTCTCTCTCTCTCCTTTCTCTCTCTCTCTCTCTCTCTCTCTCTCTCTCTCTTACTCTCCTTTCTCTCTCTCTCTCTCTCTCTCTCTTACACTCCTTTCTCTCTCTCTCTCTCTCTCTCTCTCTCCTTTCTCTCTCTCTCTCTCCTTTCTCTCTCTCTCTCTCTCTCTCTCTCTCTCCTTTCTCTCTCTCTCTCTCTCTCTCTCTCTTACTCTCCTTTCTCTCTCTCTCTCTCTCTCTTACTCTGTTTTTTTCTTCTTCATTTTCCCCTTTCTCTTCTCCACTCTCTTTCCATCTTTCTCTCTTTTTTTCCTCGCTCTCTTTATTTATTTCTCTCTCTCTCTCTCCACCATTCTCTTTTTTCTACCTTTTTGTTTTCAAACTCTTTTCTTTCTTTTTTTTATTTCCTTTTTTTTTCTTCTTCCTTTCTATATAAAGAGATAATATGCCAGGCAAACAAATGCGTTGCAGGCCCTACGCCATATTATTCAATGGGGGGGGGGGGGCACATATTTACGCGGCCCAGAATTAAAAAGCAATATTAATATACATTTTCTTCTTAGCTGATGTCGTTAGAAGAAGTTAATATAAATTTTCTTCTTCTTAGTTAGAATCTACATGTAGATATAAAAATGGTGTCCAAATTAGACATTTAGTGTGTCTATATTTGACGTACTTCCCCTATATCAACATTTTCCATGTAAAAGCAGTGTTAACCCAATTAAATTTAATGTTTTTGTAAATTTTAAAAAATGCACAAAACCTACTTTTGAGCAAAAAGTTAACTACTTATCCAGATGTAAATGCAAATGCAAATATTATGCAACATGCAAATATTATTGAATAATCCGGTAGGTAGTTCATTGTTCAAACAAACAAACTCTATGGGGTATGTAATGAAGTCATGTACAAAAATTCAAAATTTTGAAAAGTAGCTAGCACGTTGCACTTTATGACTGATGAATTCATTTGCCGTTGATTTGAGATCTAGCTTATCAGTCCGTTCCTGGTGGATGTTTAAAATCATGACATGGCTCAATCTTTCTTGTCCCAATGTTGCCCTTAAATACGACTTAACACGTCGCATTGTTGAAAATGATCGCTCAGAACATGCGTTGGTTGCAGGTATGCATGCCATCAACTTTCACACCGTAACAACCTCTGAGAAAAGTGATCTCTGAGGAATTGAAAATCCAATAATTTCCTTTTTTAGATTTGAAAGGTCCAAATGATTCATTTGGTTGAAAAGTGATGGTAGAAGTAGTAGTTGTATTGATAGTGTATCCTTATTTAAGTCTTCCTTATAGAAATCAGTGACAAAGTCCAGCTCCTTTTGGTAGTTTTTATTGTTGCAAGCGTACAGCAACAGATCTTCAGAGTATTTTAAAACTTTGTATCCTTCTTTAGTGAAACGCGACCTGGTGCATGCCACAGTTAGCTCTAGAACTTCAAAATATAACTGTCTGTAATAGGACTTAACATCCTGATGATGATATGCATCGCCAGTAGAAATTTCATATCTTTTTGGCATGTTTCGTTTCCGTGGTAGCTTTGGTTCCTCTATTTCATATTCAGTTGACAGTCGAATGACTTTCTCCCAAAACAAATTATACGAGCTTTCATCTCGCATTTTGTCTAAGGTAGTGGTAACCAAATCTGCGAGATGTTGCCCTTCTGTTGCTGACACATTTTCAGATTGCAGGGAACGACTTATATTATCCGTATGTAGGAAAATGATTTCTGCAATGAGCAATCCAAATAGAAAAGAGAAATTTTCCATATGTGATGTGACACCGTTTATTCTAGCTTTTACTTCTGAATCCAAGTTCCTTTGTTCCAGACATTCATACCACAATCGAAGTAGGACAGAATGATTTGTTTCAATGCTTTTGAGAGTTTCTCCTCTAACAGTCCATCGGGTCGAACTCATAACACGAATTCCAGAGTTATCAAGTTTCATCTGTTGGCGTAATTTATGAAATGCGGTTTCTCGTTTAGGGGAGAATTTAATTAGTTTTGTTATTTCAAAAGATGTATTTAATGTATCTAGGAACAAAGCAATATCTTTGAAAACATCGGATACAGCTAACTTCAAGGAGTGACCATAACAGTGACTAAACGTGGCTCTAGGTTCTATATCATTTATTTGTTTTGCAACGCCATTTTTACATCCCGACATGTTTGCAGCTCCATCCATACATAGACCTCTGCATTTTTTTATATCAAGATTGAGTCTGCAAAGTACGTCCATTAAAGCGCTAAATAGTGTATCAGACGATATATTGTCTACCTGATACAAGCCCAAAAAGTCTTCATGAGCTGTGAGTTCCTTGTCGATCCACTGAAGACAAACTGTTAACTGTTCTTTGTTGCTTAGGTCCGTACACTCATCAGCAAGTATTGAATAATAGTCAGATTGACAAATGCAGGATGATAAATTGCGAATTATTTGGTGACTCATTATTCTCAAACATTCATTTTCAAACATTTGAATTTCATGAGAAATAAATTTCAACTGTTTTTTATTCATCCATTCCGACATCAATTGATCATCTTGATTAAAGAATAAGAGAGCTTGTGTAAAATTGCTGTCTGCTTCATCACCATCTCCTCTTAACGGTAGTCCTTGACGTGCTAAGAATTGTATTGTTGGTAAAATTTTAAGGAGCATACGACTGTGTTGATCTTTTTCCTCCTTGTGTTGCTTACTTAACAGTTCTCCAATGTCTGATTTAAATAGTGTCTGTTCATATGCATTTCTGTGGAGATCGCTCTTTTCATGTTGTCTAAAACTCTCCATAGCTTTTTTCCAATTACGGAAGCCAGTTTTTGTAAATGCATGTTCACTGTTTTGTTTTGAGGCTGTGGAAGTGAATTGTATGCAGGTATAACAGTATGCAGCATCACTTTCAATTGAGTAATGTAGCCAGTCATGTGTTTCACACCATTCACTGCGAAAACTGCGGTTCATTAATAATGATATACAGTTTACATAAAACAAAAATAGAAGAAAACCTAAGTAAAATAAAACCTTGTTATTTACACGCAGGGTGGTAGGTGATAGGATCATCAAGGCTGAAGGACTAGTTAACTTTCGACTGAGTAGAAACGTTAGTTTCTACGAAGTAGAAAGTCTTTACCAAAAATGCCGCAATGGCATATATACCAACGAAATTATTATACAATACTCAAGTGCAAATGAATTAATAACTTACCAAAGAAACTCGTTAATTTTCGGCATTTGGTCGCTGATTGCTGTAATTCCGCATGTCTTTTTTCTCTAACTTTTTGTGCACCTCCTTTTTGCATTTCGTTTGCTAAAGTAAAATTGAGTGACTGAAGTACTGATAAAAATAAGTGAGGAATGATTATAACAATAAATAAGAACTCCTCAATAAATGAAACTATTGTACTATTTTGGGTAAGCCAAATGTCCTATTAATACTGTCTATACCTATGGTCACCGTAGTTAACCACAACTCCGCCACCCCACTACAGACTCCAGCATACTGATGCACGGGAGAACATTATAATAGTTTGAGAGATGGAGAGTTCATATTAAAAAAAAACAGATTTTATTATCGCCGTTCTCGTATTACGTATTCAAATGGAGATATAGCCCTACCAGTGGCGCATTTAGTGGGGGGGGGGGGGCATCAGGCCATGCCCCCCCCTTTTCATTTAATGAGGGCCATGACCCAATGGACATTGCACTTAATGGCCCCTCCATCGTGCCTCCAACCCTTGAAGTGCCCCCTCCTCCCTTCAAGAAATTCTAAATAGAGCCCCGCCATTCATCTTCACTTTTTAAATCTATTTCCGGGAGTGTATAGTGAAGTCCACCAGCGGCCCTTTTGCGTCGGGCCTGCGTTGTATTTCAGTCTCAGTAGATTTGGTAACATCTCGCTAGTCTTGTCATCGAGATCTTGTTATTAAGAAAATGCGTAGCAAGTTTAATACTTTTAGAAAGGTCAACAATTATAATCACTACTTTGTGAATTTAAAATTAGAACTCTACGCAGAAGCAAACACCACCCATGAGATGCCATTAATACGATGCACAATCATCTTCTTTTTTGAAGTAACGTCTGTATTATATAAGATGCATCATCTACAAAGATAACTGTAACTTATGCCCCAGATTCAGTTTAGTAGGCCAAATACGCGTTTATTGATGCCTGAAGTCAAAGAGGAATATTTATAGGCTAGTGTAAGCCAAAGACTCAATCCACAGACATATATATATTTATAGGGCTGTGACTCAATCCTAGTTCGACCATGGAACTATACTAAAGGAACGACGACTTTGAGTTTTTTTTTACAAAGCCGTATAGAAAACAGGTTATTTGGATAGACCATATTTTGTATGTTCACTTCTAAAACTAAAAAGTTATCTTTTTGAAGACTGGAGTGAATAGATCTAGCCTTGGCCAATCAAAAAGATGCGAACGATGTGTTATTTACTAATCTAGGGAAATGTGTCATAATTGTCGTAGGACGTAATTATCTTCTTTTTGAAGTAACAGTCTGTTATCTATAAGATAAGATAAGCCGTACAAAAAAAAATGTTTAGACTGTAGAGTGTCTTAAAAATGGCGATACTTAGCTATTAAAATTAAAGCACACCTAAATGAAAACAGTAATTGTTTTAAACTACATAGATCTAGCTAGAATCTTTTTTTTCTCTGTATTTTTTTAAAATACAGTGCAGGATGCGCAAAGACATGTGTTGAAGACGTCGTTTCTTTAGTATAGTTCCATGGTTCGACACTGTAAATCATAAATTCTTCTTTTTAATCCTGTATTTTTCACCTTGTCTGAAATTCTAATTTTTTATCAATTTGCAGTATCATTAGTTTGCGTTGATAACACGCGTGCTTGTTTTGTTATATTTGTTTCTTGCATTGAGGCAACAAAATCACTGTCATTAACTTTGTTTCAGGAATATTCCAATTCATGAATTATGATTGCACATTTAAACAAAGTGATAGACTAATAGACTTACATATATTTCATTTAATGGCATTCATTGTTCGCCGATACATGTGCCCACTACAGACTTCAATGGATATCAAACAGTTCCTCCCCAAACCTCAATGAAACTTTTTTTCTTCTTGATTTAAACTTAGGAACTATAACGACGACCTAAATCCTTAGGATCCTGTTATCAAGCATAAAGTAGACTAGCTTTAAATGGCGAAAAAATTATACAGTTTTCTCGTTTTACGGTTTGGATTTACTTACAGCACGGTCCGTAAGTATCGCTGGGTTGGGAATAGGACACTGACTTATTACCATGGGTCGTCTATTCTGAGCTGTCCAGAAGTTATCAAGGGAGTTCAACTGGAGGCAAATGCTAATAAGTTTGATTACATCTGGACAAGTTGGGAAGAAAGTCTCAAGACTGGAAGACATTTTTTATAGGCTGGCTCAGTGGTAAAACGTTTAGCTTTTGAACTGTAGGGGGTGTGAGCTAAACTCCTGGTATTTGTAAAGCAAGGTTTTGGTTTTAATTTTCAGAAAGGAATGTCCTGAAATTTGACTTTAAAAAAATATAGTTACTAAAATGTAAAAAATAGCAATCCCCCACACCAGATAATAGGATAGTTTCACCCTGACCTCGGAATTGTTTGGTCCTGTTTTCTTGAGTTACCAGATAACGTTTTAGGAGTCAGGTCTATTCAGTCCATTTTGTACAAACATTCTCAGCTTACCTAAAAGTTATTGATTTTCATTTTCCTCAGATAAAATGCTGGGACAACGTATTGTGGTCATTCTGAAAATTATTTCCAACATGCAGTCAGACGAAGAAGGATTCCGATTCGTCAACGTCTCTGTGAGTGACGTTGTCATTACTTATTACCGTGGGAGTTTCTCTTTACTTCTTACTGTGGGAGTGTCTCTTTACTTCTAACTGTAGGAGTGTCTCTTTACTTCTTACTGTAGGAGGGTCTCTTTACTTCTTACTGTGTGTGTGTGTCTCTTTACTTCTTACTGTGGGAGTGTCTCTCAACTTCTTGCTGTGGGAGTGTCTCTTTACTTCTTACTGTGGGAGTGTCTCTTTACTTCTTACTGTGGGAGTGTCTCTTTACTTCTTACTGTAGGAGTGTCTCTTTACTTCTTATTGTGGGAGTGTCTCTTTACTTCTTAATGCGGGAGTGTTTCTTTACTTCTTACTGTGGGAGTGTCTCTTTACTTCTTACTGTAGGAGGGTCTCTTTACTTCTTACTGTGGGAGTGTCTCTTTACTTCTTACTGTAGGAGTGTCTCTTTACTTCTTATTGTGGGAGTGTCTCTTTACTTCTTAATGCGGGAGTGTTTCTTTACTTCTTACTGTAGGAGTGTCTCTTTACTTCTTACTGTAGGAGGGTCTCTTTACTTCTTACTGTGGGAGTGTCTCTTTACTTCTTACTGTAGGAGTGTCTCTTTACTTCTTACTGTGTGTGTCTCTTTACTTCTTACTGTGGGAGTGTCTCCTTACTTCATACTGTGGGAGTGTCTCTTTATTTCTTACTGTGGGAGTGTCTCTTTATTTCTTAATGTGGGAATGTTTCTTTACTTCTTAATGTGGGAGTGTCTCTTTACTTCTCACTGTGGGAGTGTCTCTTTATTTCTTACTGTGGGAGTGTCTCTTTACTTCTTGCTGTGGGAGTGTCTCTTTACTTCTTACTGTGGGAGTGTCTCTTTACTTCTTACTGTGGGAGTGTCACTTAACTTCTTACTGTGGGAGTGTCTCTTAACTTCTTACTGTAGGAGTGTCTCTTTACTTCTTACTGTAGGAGTGTCTCTTTACTTCTTACTGTGGGAGTGTCTCTTTACTTCTTCTTGTGGGAGTGTCTCTTTACTTATTACTGTGTGTATTTCTCTCTCTCTCTCTCTCTTTACTTCTTGCTGTGTTTGTGTGTGTCTTTTTATGGTACAACTTTGCAAACACATGTTGCCATGCTGGCTGATAGATACAAAGGACTGTGTAGACATAATTGTAATGTCATTCTTTCTCCTCCCTTTCTTTCTCCAATACTATCAAAGTGATCAAACCTTTTCTCAAAAACTAAAGCTAATAATTAATGTAATAAATTTTTAAAATAATTCCTACTTTATCTTCCAAAAATATAGTGAACAAAACATATAGATAATGTATGTCATTGAAAAAAACAACAACACATAAACAACGGGCTCGTATGGGGATTGAACACTCGACATTCACGTTATAAAGGGGACTCTGTCAACTTAATTTTGCTTAGAATTGCGAAACTATTACCTAACAATTCTTTGACCCCTCCTCCTTTTTTCCAATACACTATGAAGAAAGTGTCACTAAAGGTAAAAGTGGTAATGTTCTCTAAGACTGTGGCAAGGAATAGGGTGAGAAATTAAGCTATCAAGACAAAGTAAATTTTTCCCACTATGTCGTAGATATCTGCTCCTAGGTTTAGCGCTGTCACTGTATGGAGCTGCCTCGTGTGCCCCTGCTTAGTGGAGCTAGTGCTGGAGTTAATGCTATTGAAGATTTCATACATTAGGCAAGCCTTACAGCTACAGATCGTATATAGATATTCATTGATATTAATAGTGATCATTTTATTTATTTTGTATCATTATTATATTATATATTATTTTATTTATTCTTTCAGGATGTCACGAATAAGGTCACGACACTTCGGTTCAGACTTCAAGACTCAGACGAAGTGGACTCTTTAAAGTACAAACTTAGAGTGGGTACATTTGTTGCGATTGTGCAGGCCAGATTGTCTGTTTATTCTTACATGGACAAAGCATCGGAAATTGTCATTGAGAATCTGAAACAAGTTGAATTCATAAGAGGAACTTGAAAGACAGATAGTAATCATTTTAAAAGAATCTTGAGATCTGAAATACAAATAAAGACTATAAATATTTAGTATATCATACCAAGATGCAGCAACAGAAGCGTTTCTCAAACTGAAGTATGCAGTACAGGAGTCAGATCTTTGATGAAGAGCTAGATCTATATACACGTATAAAAAAAACGATTTTTGATCGATCATAGATATTGATCTAAGAAAAAAGGAAAGTGATGTGTTTTCATCTTTATGCACTTTTGTTTAAATTATTGATGATAAAAGGAAGTTTCAAATACGGGTCGGGGTTTAAATCAAAATTTAAAAAAAAAAGTTTATTTTCTCACTGAAGGCAAAAGTTGATTGGTCGGCCAACTCGTCATCCAAATGTAAACAATACAAATTTTTTTTTTCTTTTTAAAAGATTTTTGTGTTTGTAAATGTTTGTTTGTAAAATGGTTTGTTGTACATGTTGCGGATGTTCCTTCAGAGTTGTAAATAATATACACCGTAGCCCAAACATCCCGTAAGAAGACGGGGGATAGCAACGGGAAGGGTTCGAACCCGGGACTATTGAGCTCACCGAACTCTAGAGCGCATACCACACGACCAGGCCACTATCCTTAACTTATGCCTCGCTATAGTAAAGACATTTTTATGGACATTATTAATATTAAAAGTACGATCTTGAGTTGATCTCCTTTGCTAAGTATGTCTAAATTAGCTTAAAGGGTATATATTTATTACAAAGCTTATATCAACTCTGTCTGTCTGGTGAAATGTTTGTACACATTATTTCTCCTACACACAATCTCGGATCAAGCTGAAAATTTGCCACAATTATTTCTTTTACCTGACAACACAAGAATCAATTTTAAAAAGTAACCAATTGGTTAATTAACTATAGGTAATAAATTATTTTGTTTGGTATCTCGAACAAAGGAAAGAAATTACACTTGACGGCAGTGTTTTTTTAAAAGTATTTTTCTTTTATTTTCTTGTATCATTAATTTACAACTATAATCAGTTGAATACAAGATATCCTTGAAAAGAACTACGGTACAAATACTCCACTAATGTGAACAATGGGTATATCATGTTTGTATGTTGCTGTTTGTATGTCATGTTTGTATATCATGTTTGTATGTCATGTTTGTATATCATGTTTGTATATCATGTTTGTATATCATGTTTGTATGTTGCTGTTTGTAGTTTTAGTCACACATTTTCATCGATAAGCCAATTTCTTAATTTTCTCTAGATAAAAAATCATGCTTGAAAATGATTGTTTAATATGTAGACCCAACAGAAAACGCTAGTTTCTTCAGTTGATCGTGCGATTCAGGAATACTATTCCATAAGTTAAAATTATATATACCTAACCTCTCCATACTTTACAAAGCAGACCAAAATGTACTATGAAATTATTTCTCGAATGCTGTTCCCTTATAGCTTTAAATCGGCATCAAGACACTCCAATTCTTAAACTCCAAAATTCTTTATTTTTATTTTATCCGACAACGGCATTTCAAAGTTGTCAATATCAACATTAAAAGGTGCAAATTTTAAAATAGTCGATTTGCTGTACATAAGAGTCTATGAACCTGCTGAGAAAAGCTTCTTTCATATTTACCAGTGTTGTTCTGAAATAGCTAATGTCAATATCAGAATTATTTTCTCGACACTATTTCAACTGGCATGGAAAGTGAATTAGAGTTTCTTTTTCAAAACCTTTGACAAAACCGGCAATTTGATTTGGAATGAGAGGACTAAGTGGCGTTACTAGGGTGGGTGTCACCCACTGCGGCCCGCACTCACGCACCCCCCCCCCCCCCCCATCGAGTAGTGACGCCACTGAAAAGACTTCTACTAACATCGAAACAATTGAGTTCCGATTCCTTGTAACTTACGTCCAATGTGCTGATTTAGATAAAAAAGTAACAGCCAACATGAACTAACATTTCTGGATCTGCGGATCGTTCGTTAGCTCTACATAATGAGCACTCTTCTCTGGAAAAAAATGCTTTTATTTTAGGAAACAGTCTATAAAACGTTACTTCTCGATCAGGGCTTGATTTAAGGGAGGGCAGGCGGGGCTACAGCCTCAGGGCCTTCACAAGAAAAGGGCCTCCATAAAAGAGTTTTAAAAACATATATCCGAATTTCGACGAGTCAGAAACTTGGAATTTTTTATTTTTTTTTCCAAATATTTTTTGTTTGCATTTTTACGGCTGGCAAAAAAGTCGTGATTAAGTAAGTGTGGGTACGCTTGTAGCATGCTTGGACTAAATAATTACAGCCCCGTATCTACGACAAAGCGTCTACTAAGAACCTTTCCCTTCACAAAAAAATACACTCTTTTTTTAAATTAAAATATTTAATATTTTAAAAGGAAAATGAGATTAAATTTATAAGAATTCTGTTTCTTTCTTCTAAAATATAGCATGCTTTTAGTTATAAGTATTTTCATTCATAAGTGGATCTTTATTCAAGCTTTCGAAAAATTGTAGAGGCCTCCACAAAAATCTGCCCTTGTGCTTCCACATACTTAAAAGCGGCCCTGTTCTCGATAAAAGACGAACATTGATATGCAGCAGAAGATCTGCATGCTCACTCTCAATTAGTATATCTTTCAATTGACAATGGTAAAGAGCTACAATGGAGTTCAAAATCAATTTCATTTCTTGGAAGATTTGATCAGGAAACGTCTGCGCACTTGGTGCTTCTTGTTGAATAATAGGCCTACAATGGTTTGTACCGTTAATATCACGTGATATATTTTTAACCAGTAAAATTAAAACTGTATTCTCGCTAGAGTCTCTAGTCTCTGTGCTCCTATCATCATCATCATCATCATCATCATCATCATCATCATCATTCCTTTGAGTTCCTCGTGGAACATAGGGCGTCAGCAAAAACTTGCCACTCTCCACGGTCTCTTGTTAGTTTTTTTATGCTTCCCAGTTCTTTCCGGTCCTTTCGGCTTCCTTTAGTATACTGCGTCGCCATGTTCTTTTTGGTCTTCCTCTGTCTTGTTTCCTGGGGGTTCCACTCTAAGGCCTGCCTAGCTCTGTTGTTCGTATCTTTTCTAAGAGTGTGACCAATCCATCTCCACTTCCTCCCTAAGATCTGCACTTCTATATTTTTCTGTCCATTCATCTCCCACAGTTTGGTGTTTTCTATTTTGTCGTACCAGTGTATTTTTAGGATATTTCTCAGGCATCTGTTGATGAAGATTGTAAATAAAATAAATGAGAAAAGGACGAGCACTCATCCAAATCACAAGAAAGATGATGCTTACTATAAGCTATCCCGACAAGATCAACGTCTTATCTTTCGACTCAGGACCGGACACAACAGAATGCGACAACACATGTACCGGAAGCTCAAAATTGGAACCTGTGAAATCTGGCCATGTGGAGTATCACCAGAGAATGCCGACCACGTCCTCCAAAACTGCTCTCTTTACCAAGAGGCCCGTAAAAGACATTGGCCCAAAATCACCCCAATAGAAAGAAAACTATATGGAGAGCTCACTGATTTGGAAACCACTGCGCAGTTCATCTCATGTATTGGCCTAGTCATATGAACACTCCAACATAACAATGAGAACGATGAAGAAGAAAATGTTGATGAAGGTCCGTACTTTCTTTGTTGGTGCTTCAGTTGTTCTCCATGTTTCAGAACCATACAGTAGGGCCGCCTTGACATTAGCCATACACCTATATGGCTGTGAAAAGTTGGACACTGGACGCTGAGGCTGAAAAAAGAATCCAAGCCTTTGAGAGTAAATGCTACACAAAAAGGCTGGGTATCAGATTCCTAGAAAAGAAGACAAATGAGTTTTTTTTTTTTTTTTTTTTACAACACTCTGGCTGGCAAAAAAAGGAAGAACTCCCATATTACGCTCAATAATGCTAAGAGGCGAAAGCTGAGCTGGTTGGGCATATTGTATGACAATAATCACTATCAAAAGTCATTCCTCAAGATACTGTGAAGGGAACACAAAGAAAGGGTCGTGCCGAATAACATAAAATGAATGGACTGGCCTGTCTCTTGATATCCTGCTAAGCCCCCCCCCCCCCACTACGAAAGTCAAAGGACTGATGATGATGATGATCATACTTATCACTCCTGTTTAAATTGAGACTTTTAAAAAATATATTTTACTGGAATTTGATGTTTTTCGAAGCAATCATTTACAATAATAGCACGTCCTATGAGTGACAATAACCCCAAGGGCCATTCAGGGAGGAACCTCATGTGCCCTCTCCTTATTCCGCCTTCGACCGGTGGTAAAACAATAAGTTTATTTTTTAAAATGTACCAAATGTACCTATGCTGCTTTTTTTTTTTGTTCATTTGGAGCTTATTTATGGATGTTAAGGGCCTTGAAGGTATCTCTGAGGTCAATTGTCATTATCCCCTCAGTTGATATAACAACAATATATATTGTTATTTTAGATAACTTCCATAATCACTTGATCTTCAAACTAAGGTTCCCATATTTTCTTTTTTTCCCATGTTGGTTTGCTTATATTATAGGATAGTGTTACAGCGATGTCAATGATTGTAGCGTTTTTTTAAAAATTATTAATAAACAGTCGATCATGGCGATTTAAGTCCACCGTTTTGTCAGCTAAAAATTCCTATATGTTGGTGTATTATTATCTTATCTTATCTTCTTATCTTATATAATACAGACGTTACTTCAAAAAAGAAGATGATTACGTCCTACGCGTCATGCATTTAGTCATGCATATTAACCAATGACATAAATTCTGCCAAGTCACTGGTTTTTCTGGCTAGCTCAGGCAACCCATTCCATGCTCTAATAGCACTAGGGAAGAAGGAGTATTTGTACAAATTTGTCCTAGCATATGGGACGAGGAATGTGCCTTTATTTTTGTGTCTTTCAGAGTATTTTATTAAATTTTGTTTTTGTATTTGAAGATTATGGTTCAGTGTTTTATGTATAATTGCTACTTTACTTTTGAGTCTTCTGTCCTGAAGGCTTTCTAAATTTAGTGATTTTACTAATGGTGTTACCCTAGTCAAATGTGAATATTCGTTTGTTATGAATCTCACTGCTCTATTTTGTGTTTGTTCCAGTTTCTTAATGTTTTCTTGAGTTGAGGGGTCCCACACGGTGGATGCATATTCTATTATTGGCCTAACCAAGGTTAAATAACATTTTAGTTTTATGTTCTTATTTGATTTATAGAAATTTCTTTTAATAAACCCTAATGCTTTGTTGGATTTTTTTATAGTTTCATCAATATGTGGATTCCATGACAGTTTTTCATTTATTATAACACCTAGGTATTTTGAGTTTTTAGTCTGTGTTACTGGTTTGCCATGAATAAGATAAGTGGAATTAATTTTAGTTTTTTTGTTACTCTTAACAACTGACATTTTTCTGGGTGGAAAGACATGCTCCAATTTGATTCCCATTTCTGTAATTCATCTAATTCTCTTTGTAAAATATCTGTGTCTTGTTTTGTTTTTATTGTTCTATATATTATGCAATCGTCTGCAAATAATCTGACTTTTGTTCCTGAACTAATGCAATTTGGTAAATCATTTATGTAAATTAAAAATAGTAGTGGACCCAAGACTGTTCCTTGAGGTACACCTGAGTTTACTGTTATTGGTGTTGATTTAGAGCCATTTATTATTACAGTTTGTTCTCTCCCTATCAGAAAATCTTTAATCCACTGATGCAGTGGACCGTTAATGCCGAAATATTTTAATTTTTTAAGCAAACTATGGTGGTGAACTTTGTCAAAAGCCTTGGAAAAATCTAGTAAGATAGCATCTATTTGTTCACTGTTATCTAAACCTTTTGAAAAATCATCAATTAGTCCTATTAGTTGTGTTTCACATGATCTATATTTCCTTAAGCCATGTTGGTATGGGGTGAGGACATTATGTTTGTCTAAGTGGTTTATGATATTGCTACATATTATGTGTTCTAGTATTTTACATGTGATGCTGGTAAGTGATACTGGTCTGTAGTTTCCTGGATCAGATTTTTCTCCTTTTTTAAATAGGGGGGTGACATTAGCTTCTTTCCAGTCCTTTGGTACTCTGCCCTGGTTAAGCGATGCTTGAAAGAGTATTTTGAACACTGGGGCTAGCTCATTGCTTAGTTCTTTGAGTAATCTAGCTGGAATACCATCAGGTCCAGACGCTTTATTTGGTTTGGTGTTGGCTAATAGTTTTTTTATTTTATTATTAAGACTCAATACCATCTAAGTGATCAAACCTTTATTTTTCTAATGCTTTTATCTGTATTTAACTATAGCTTTATACTTCAAATTAAATAACAATGCTAAATTTAGAATATGGTTTAATTATTTAAACAAATAGGAAACAATAACTTAACAAATAATCAAAGTGTTCCAGACAATTCTTAGAAAGTGCGAAGTGTTTCGATAGTCAAATTGGGGAAACACTATCTATAGAACATTTTTTTACACTACTTCGAAGTAATCAGAATCGGAAATACCCATATGCCTTTGATATTGCCATTTTTATATATATATATATATATATATATTATGTTGTCTAGAATCTAGATCTAGATAATTATCTATTATTTGCTTTAGACAAAAGTTATATTGTAAAATTTTCTTTACAATTTTATTTTTTTCCATTATGGCTTTTTGGACGCTGCCTTTGGATCTGATGTTTCAGATAAGAACAGAAAAAAATCATTTTCAGTTATTTTTTTTTTTTAATTACTCTACAGAGAGAAAAATCTGGTCATAAAAACAAAAACAACAACAAAAAAAAACAAAACTTAACTCTCTAAATCTACAGACAGATAATCTCGATTATATCTAGATCTATATAGACTCTAACTTAAGTAAATCCTTGAGTCTATATAATCTAGATTTTATTCTGCAAGATTATCTAGATCTACTCATGATGATATATCTATATATATATAGAAGTAGTAAATTGGTAAATCAATTACATGATAAAATTAAATTTAAATCTATCGTGTTGGTAACAAACATTTATTACATTACTGTCATTACTACTACTATTACTAGTATAATTACTAGTAACAATACTAATATAAATCATACTGACTTACTTACTTAGTAACTGTAAGGGTGTTACTGTAACATCTAATGATTTCTAATCTAGATTCTAGACTAGTACTAGTCAGTAGAATCTCTCTACTGAGCTACTTCTAGTCTATAGTATACTATAAGATAATAAATATAGTAAACGAACTAAAACTATAGTCTATAGTATAGTAATAATATAAATAATAATAAGTAGTATCTAGACTAGATCTATATAGAATGTACTTAAAATATAGAGGTTAGTACTTATAATACTTTAATATAGACTATAAAAAATTCTAGATACATATCTATTCTATAACAACATTAGTCATTAGTACTAATCTAGATATAGTCAATTAGATTATAATTCTAAAGATCTATTCTTATTCTAATTTCTTGTAGATTGAGTCTGAGATAGTGATCTAGAATTAATTTTGTAAAAATATATTATACAATAGTATACTATGCTGATTATACTTTCACTATACTTATGCTGTAGTACATATTATATCTATACTATAGATCTATATACTATTATACTATACTTTATATACATAGATACTAATAATATTAATATATTATATAATAACTAAGATCTAGTAGACTAGATCTAAATCATCATCTGCCTTATAGATCGCAGGGTCTGAAAGGGGAACTTTACTTAGATCTAAATCTAATCATCTATACTAAACTATACTCTATAGCTTTTGACTTAGATCTAGAATCCTATATTGCGTATAATAAGGATTAGGGTATTATTAAAGTGACCAGACATTCAGACTTAGAGCGTGACAGTCCTGCATTTCATAAAATGTCCAGTGACCCGCTTTCATTTTTAATAAGTCTATCAATGTCCTGCCTTTATTTAAAAATCTTTTAAAATCTAGTAAGCCTCCATTATGCTACGGCTACAGTTTTCAATTAAATGTGAAGCAATCATGACTAAAGGTTTGACCCCTATATAATGAACAAAATATAAAAAAGGCTAGTGATGCTTAGTTTTTGACAGCATCATGAATGCTTTGAGTTTGAGCCCACAATAATGTGAAATTGTTTCCCCTGATGATACAATTCTTTGCACCACCATTCACTGGAAATATTATAAAAAAAAACAAATTCATCTATTAAGAATATAATATAGCATATAATATTTCGGGCTATGGAAAGATTAAGTTGTTAGTTCTAACTCTTTGTTGGAGTGACAATTAAAATTATATCCTGGTTTGGATCATATTTCTTTTCACAAGAGAAGTGACACACCATAATCATAAGCTTCTTTAAGAACCGGTGTGCTGAATTGTGGCTGCATTTTGTTCACAACATTGCAACAATACTCCATAATATGTAGCAGTTCTGCTTATTAAGGGAGAGAATGTAAGTGCTGTTGAAGTATCTTACTGCTATTGGCACATTCGTTAAGAAATGCATGAAAAGAAGCATGTAAACTTGAAAAGGTTTCTCCTAAAAGAAATATGCATCTCGTCTCATCTCTGATTGTAGTCCATTCTGGGGCATAGGCCACCAACCAGCTTCCTCCAGGCATCTCGGTTCTGGGCGAGTCTCTCCTACTGTCCCCATGTCTTACCCATCTGCTTCGAAATCGCGGTGATATGTATTCCTGGGCCGCCCTCTCTTCCTCTTGCCTTGACGGGAGTGAAAGCGGGACACATGTCAATCATAGGATGTAAAAAGAACATGCTTAAATTTTTTCAAGCGATATTTAAACAACTTAGACATTAGTTAAATACACCACAATGTACACAAACACAATTTGTGCACAATGTAGGCCTACACATACAATAGTTTAATTGCAGGCTTTCTTAAATGTTTTCCAAGATAGATCATCTTTCTGTGCGATCCAGCTGAAAGTGTTAACCTCTGTATAAATATTATGTTGGATGCAGGCTTGTGAAGGGTGTGACCTATACATTTCCAGCATCTCTAAAGGGTATCAGAGTATCTACGTCAAAGGGCTGCTGCTTCATTCTTTGCCACAGTTCTTCATTAGAGATCTTGTTTAGCCCATGGATCATAAGAATCTACCTCGAACAAAGCAGCAGCCCATTGAAGTAGATATTGAAAGAAGTATGCATGCGACTTACTATTTGGATGACCCAAGTTGGTTAGTAAAAGTCATGTACCAGCAACAATTGTAAACATTTGCGAAAATTGTGTTGAATATTTTATACAGAGGTTAACACTTTCAGGTGGATCCTACAGAAAGATGATCTATCTTGGAAAACATGTTAGAAAGCCTACTGGAGGAAAAACCAAGTTTTGTCAATTTGTAAAAAAAAACTATACCCATTATTAAAATCGTTGAAAATAAAAATGATCGAAATTTTATTTTAATTTATTAATTAGTTATAAATCTATATTGTTTGTCCCCATGCCCAATCTTTTAAGTATGTAAATAGATTTTAATATATATAATAATTTTTTTTTACAGTAAATTCACTCTGAACTATTGAACCATTATATCAGTTTTGAGAGAAATGTAGTTACAACTACAACTAGCTTGATGGGAAAACTTCAACAGTACATTTGAAGACTGCTAAAACAAAAAGGCTTCAAGAATGGATTTAGTTCAGTATAACCCAATCTTTGCTGACCATCAGATCAGGAAATACAAGGGAACATGTCTGTCTTGCAACAAAGAGAGTTACACTGTGAAGAAGTGTACTAGATGCTGGGTGGCTAAATACTGTGATAGAGTCTGTCAAAGTAAAGACTTCAAGAGCCATAAAAATGTTTGTGGTAAGTTAGGCCATATCTATTTATATTGTGTGTACACAGTTTTTGAATCATGTATTTCAGTTCTGAATGGCTGTCTGGTTGTGTAGATTGTGCTTTGGGCTGTCACTACTTTGGTCCTAAGTTTAAACCATACCAACTGACACCCCTTACCATCTTGCAGGGGGTTTGTGCTAGGAATAAAATTATCTTCATTCCTGAAGAAACAAAAACAAACATATTGTTTGAATCTTTGAGTTAGGATGTTGAGTAATGACATACTAGAGGCCGCAGAGCTGACTGCTGAGATGTTTTAAAAGCATGGTTAAAATGTTTGGATTATTTTTAGAATATTACCAAGTTGGACATAAGTCAAGCAAAATATAAAAAGATAAACAATATTTTGATTGAATAAAATCAATTTGTCTCTGAGATTTCTGCAGATTAGCACTTTTTCCTTTCTGTGATTCATAGACTGTCTCGTCTCCTCAATGGTCTTTAAAAATTGTTGTTTGCCTAATTTTTGCACAGCTTATTTTTATATAGGGTTTTCAAATTGTAAAAGTTTAAATCTGCTGTTTTATTTTAAAATATAATATTATACAAAAAATCAAAACCTTTTCTATTATTGTGTCAAAGTCAGTCATTGTAGATGTGCATTTTGCTGCAATTTTGTGGTCCTCAGAAGTACACAGGAGTTTGATGTGTTTTTTTAGACATCTGAATTTTGTGTTAGAATATTATACAATACAATCATGTTTTTTTTTCTACTTTATTAGTTTCTATTGTTACGAAAAATAAAAAAAACCAATGTAATTAACTTCTGTTATAAAAAAAAAATTATGAAAGCTGGTATTCCTCCTTATGACACATTATTCCTAATTATTTCTCCTGCAGTTAGGATCTCTTTATTTGAAAAAGCTAAAGACAAGATTGACCCTGAGCTTAGAGATTTGATGTTTCAGAGAGCTGGGTACCTTGGTCTTTCATGTTTTCTGGGTAGTTTGCCAGACAGGACAATCTGTAGGTACTTTTGTTTCGCTCTGAAGACTTATTGCTATATTTGTGTACTTTGTTATTAAATGGTTCACTGTAAGCTGTTGAACATTTTATCATTATTATGCATGGAGATAAGTGGATATAAATATCTATGGAAGAAAAAATATTTACTTTTATTAGAAGGTTAAATAAAAGTGCTTTGCATTTCATGTGTTTGAAAGCTCAAGTGAGTACCAAAAGTTCTCATCAATTTGAATAAAGTGCATTAAGAGAAATATGTACAGCTTTAATAATAGCATGTCTACACCTTTATTTACTCTTGATAGCTTTATATAATTGGTCCCAAGAAGCGAAGCATGATGCACATTCTACCTAATTAACATCTTAATCAACAATTTCTTATAAATAAAGTGTGAATTGTCAGTGTACTGGGCTTTCATACCAAAGGATGCTGCTGCAGCTTGCTGAATTGTGATTATTTTATATACTGATTGACCCTGCTCATTAGTTGTAGGAAAGTAAAAACTGCTGATTTTTGTGCTGGCATTATTACACAGATATTTTATTAACCTTAGCAACAAGTGAGATTGACATCAGCTGCTCTGCGGAAGTCTTGTTGGGAAAAGTCTTTTTTATAACATTTTAATTTAATGGTCAATTTTTTTCAATCAACTTCAATATTTTGTTTGTATACAGATGAACTTCTTGGTCAACGTGTGGCTGTGATTGTCCAGATACTGGAAGTGTCAGTACTTGAAACGTCCATAACAGTCAGAGTGCGAGTAAGTTTTGATATGAAATGAAATTTTAACAAATCTCTGCAAAATAGGGGTGCGATGGCCAAGAGATTAATCGCTTGGCGTGTGAACCTGGAGTCCTGGGTTTGAATCTTGGTGAAAATTGGGATATATTGGGCACCCCTGAGTCCACCCAACTCAAATGTGTAACTGACTTTAGTTGGGTAAAGTAAAGGCGGTTGGTGGTTGTACTGGCCACATGACACCCTGCTCGTTAACCGTTGGCCAAAGAAATAGATGACCTCAACATCATCTGCCCTATAGACTGCAAGGTCTGAAAGGGGAACTTTACTTTTTCTGCAAAATTCTAAAAAGTAAATATGAATATATATATATTTGAAACATTGGAAGGAAGCAGTAGCAATGAATCTAATGAGAAACACAAGTGTCTCAGTCATAAGACGTTAAACCTGGAAAATGCCACAAAAAACTCAATAACAAATTGTTTTAAACTTAATTGAGGTGACTAACAAGAACTCAGAAAAGATGATGACATCTATTAACAGGTGGCAAGAGGCAACAGAACAAATATATATAACTATTGTCAGGCCTTGGGTTCATTTCTGCCTCACAGAGCCCAGTTCTAGCATTCACATGTCCCTTTCGTAAATCCACTTTTCAGGTACACCCCCTCCCTCTGCCAACAGTCTTAACACACTTCCCAGTGTTGCTCTAGGTCTATGCCCCATATCAAATATATTTTTTTTACTCGCCCGGAAATGGCTTCATTTCTCTACTTAAACTATCAGCAACATAAAATATGTTGGCTTTTTATCATGTTCAACAACAACAAAAAAAAAGATCCGTTCACTTTTCTTGGTAGTTTCTGCATTCACAGTCCCATTTTATAAACACTAAAATGTTAAAGGTCATGGTACCGATTCATCAGAGATAAGTGAAGGCCCTAATGTTGGTAAAGATGATTTTTAAACTTTTTTTTTGATAGTCGTTTTTCTACACTTTGGGCCGGATTAAACCATGTCGCTGGCAGGATGTGGCCCGCGGGCTGTATTTTGAGCATCACTGGTCTATGGCAACAGCCTTCGAAAGTTACCAAGCATGACCAAGGACGCTTCTTTCATTCTTTTTCAAAGTTACTACCCTAATGGGCAGAATGAAGCTTCTCTCTCTCCAAACCAATGCTGTTTTTGGCAGCATTCTTAATGATGGGTTGGTGGACATCATTAATACCAGCACAGGGGCAGAGTTATAACAATATAAAAGCACTGGGGCAGAGTTATAACAATATAAAAGTGTAATATTTTATGATAGCTAGCTTTTATGAACGTCATTATTTATTCAATGTTTGTACAAATCTTACAGGATGTCAGCAATGCTGAGGCACATGTGATTTTTTGCATCAAAGATCCACTTCAAGTGCTGAACATTCTACTTCTAGTGTACATGGCTCAGTTTATCCTTCTGCTAAATGTACCTTTGAGATGCCATTCGTTGATGAACAAAGTGAATGATATTATAATTATACACACTAACCAAGTTAGCTTCATCACATAGTTTTGTCTTAGTGAGCGCTTGTTACTTATGCATATATTTTTTTATTTATTGTTTTTCTTGTCTATTTTATTCTGCATTGTCTCATGTGACTCAGAGTTACTACATATCTCCAGAGATTTTTAAAGGAAATAGTTTTTAACTGAAATTTCTTGTGATTTAGATATTTATAACATATCAAAAACATAGTGTTAAAATATTTGAAACTAATAATTTCTTTGTTGTGAAGTAGAACTGACCATCACCCATATTTGAATGTGATCTGATCGCCTTAGAAACATATTTTTGTAATGAGCATATATTGTTTCATATTGTCTAGAAGGTCAGATGTCGCTAGTAGAAACTCAACCAGAAATGTTTTCTGTATTAAACTTAGCCAGAAATGTTTGGGGATTAAGAAACTCCAAACAGGATTCACATCTTTTGTACCTCTTCATTTGATGACCACATTAAAAACAAGCCAATTCTTTCATGTAAATATTGTTTCGTAACTATAATGTGACTTTTTCTTAATTTCTATTTTGTTTTCTTTTACTTATATTTCTGAGGTAATCAATCTATACAGTGTCAAGCACTAGTCAAATTCTGTGAAACTTTATCTCAGTGTTGTGATCAATATTTGTGTTATAATTATATTCTGGCTAAAACCTGATATACATACAGCAATATCTACCACACTTTTTAAGCTGATATTTAATTTTTAAAAAACTCACTCAATATGTTTCTTACCTTATTGTTGCCACATTAGTCAATTTAATGTTGCAACTTAAGCTTATGTCATTCCTCAGCTGCTTCATTCTTTCAATATGATTGTTGCTTCTCTTGGGATTCCAAATGGAACATTCTGTGCTGATCCACCAGTAATTACTTTTTGTTGTACACAGTAATAATGATAGAATTTCTTGTTACTAATTTTTTCATGTTATATAAGAATATTTTGTTTCTGTTCATTTTTGTGTGTGCTTTGTGTTCTTAGTTAACATGGTTGTATTTCCTTAGCCCCTAGTTATTGATTTTTTTTTTCCTACTGTATAGGTCATAGGTAAACTATGCTCATGGAGTCTATTAATGTTTCCTGCTTCCTTCTGTCTGCAAAGCAAATGTTTTATTTCCCATTGTTTAATTAGTTGAAACATGAAAGAAAAACAAAAGTTTTAACTATGAAAAAGGGACTTAAAAATGTTTCCCAGTCTTGTCTTGACATCTGATCATTGTTTTTTTTCAATTCCTTCTTTTACTTCAAACTTTCTTCATAGTCAAAATCAAAAAATTTAAATGATTTATTTTAACAATTTTTCATTATCCTGAAGAGCTGAAATTTTGCACATAAATTTATAATGCGTAACAACAAATTTTATGAAAGTTTTAGTAAGTTCAATTTATTAATTATTCATTTTTCTTAAATCAATTTTTTAATTTTATGTGGATTACAGTACATACAAATTGGCCGCCATCTATTTATAAGTGTTCTAATTTATGTTTGACCTTTTGTAGTATGGCCTGTTAGCTAAATTGTTAGAGCATCATGCTAATATCATGGGTTTGATCCCCATACTGGCCAATTTTTTTTATTCTCCTTAGTTTTCAATGACAGAAGAAAATATTGATGTTTTGTTTACTCTAGTATTTGAATATAAAGTAGGAATTAATTTTTAAAAAATATTTTTTTAAATATTATTTGGTTGTTTATTCTTAATTCTCAGTGGAAGATGTCAGAAATTTTAAATTGTATTTTGTTTTTTGTTATTACTGTCATGTTGTACACAGCTTTTAAAAGCATCTATTTAATTGTGTTGCCTTTTTGTTGTTATTTTCTGACCCTACACTTTGTGAAGCAAATACAAATGTTCACAAACTGATTTGTTATTAACTCTGATGGTATGTTTGGTGTTGTAAGTGCTGAGACCATGGTGAGGAACATTGAGACTAAGACTTACTCATGTGGGAAATGTTAGCTAGATTAGATTCACACTCTACTTGTTACAGCAATTTAATGTAATTATTACAGTTGGTACCTCATTAACAAGAACATATTATTTTTCAATTTTCTGGCCTAGACACCTGAAAACGTAGTGATTTTAATGTTCCTTTATCACCTTTACCCTTACACACACCTTTTGAGGTGTTTTTTTAACTCTTTCTCTCCTAACAGATGATACCAACGTTGATTCCACCAGAATGTGGTAAATAATTACGGAGAGAAAGAGTTAATGAAGGTTATTCTGCTGCTGTAATACTATTACATTGAATGACATAAATGATAAAAATAAAGTAAACTATAGTGTAATTAATCAACAAGAGTTAATTAGCACTTACTCGGGGGTCTGATTCTATTAAAATTCATCTGTTTAATGCTGTGCATATTTTTGGATGCGTGACAATATAATAATGTATATTTTTAAAAGTGTTTGTACATAAAAACTTGAATCATTGTTCTCTAGGCAGCTAATTTCTTGCTGTTTGATCACCACAGTCTGGGTGAACAGACAATCTTATATAATTTCATGGCTTTGTGGCCTTTGTGTTATTTCCACAAATGCAAATTATTAAACTCTGTGGTTGAATGGCATCAATCCTACTAAGTGCCATCTTGTCATTTGTCTTTATAGCCTTGTTTTGGTGAAACCAACTTATTATGTTGAAGTCTAGTTGACATTTTTTTGTATACGAATGTAAAGGCCATATGTTTTTAGGGCTGATATTTTAATTTGTGGATTATTACATTGAATTATGTAGTCGTAGTCAAATACTTACTGTCATTCATTGTATACATTGCATGGATGGGTTTAATTGTGTCCAAACTGTCCCCTCCCCACTTTTGTAAAAGAAAAAAAATCCACATAAATGTTTGTTCTCAATGCTTTAGAAATAAAAAAAACACACACAACTTTTTATTAGGTGTAATAAAACAAGTGGGCATACAAAGTATGTATTTAACCAGAACTGGATGTTTGAATTACTATTGTGTGTGCTTAGTATTCAGATAACTATTTTGTAGTAAAAAGTAACAGGTTTTTTTTAAAAGTTAAGAACTATGTAATCCTTTTTTTTTTAAACAAGGTTTTGTTTGACATATTAACCAGCTATTCCTACATGCAATTTTAAAACTGTTTTAAAAGGTTTTATTTTTTTTTCATTGAACAAGATGCACCAGTGCCATTTTTTTTTTAAAAATGAAAAGGAATTATCTCCATGAAAGTTTTTAACAAAGAATTTCATTAGACAAATAAACAAATTATATAAATTTATATACTATATTGTCAAAATAATGTATTTAAAGAGTTGATCAAAGCAATATTAGTATCCTTTTTTATAGGTTTAAACTACAGAAAACTCAGACAAGAATATTGGCTTAAAAATTTATACTTCAATAAAAATGCTAATGAATGAAACCTAATATAACGAGGATATTTTTTCTAACTCAGAAATTTTAATTAATATATCCCAACATCACAATATGTACAAGTAATCAATCACATTTGTGCGTGTATATAATATATATATATTTATGTTGTGAAATGCCGAGTCTAAACCAAAATGTTTAAAACATTTGATGGAAACAGTGTTAGAGCAGTTGGCGAGTCTTTATGTTTTGCACTGCATTTGGTGCATGACATTGAGGATGAGATTCCTTTTCAGACTTTGCAATCAGTAGGGAAGATGATGTAAAGGTCATCTGTTTCTGTGGCCCATGTTTAACAAGGGTATACAATGACCAACTGCTATTATTTTTTCCCAACTATTGTCAGGTTGACACTATTATTAGAGCTGGGTGGACTCAGAGGTGGCCTAAAGATCCAGAAAAAAAAAATCCCAGGATTTGAGCCCAAGACCTCCAGTTTGGAAACCAAGTGCTGTATCACTCAGCCTCCATGCCTCCACATAGCACTTTCTTAATGCTAGTTTCAAGTGAAGTTTCTTTTTAAGCCTTAAACCCTGTGGTCCATGGGGCAGATAGTGAAGACTGATGCAAGTATACAAACTATTGAGCTCTTTGCTAAATCAATGCCTATGTACTTAAATTGACAGAAATAGTATTAACATGACTTTATGGCTTACTTGACTGTGTCTTTGACTCCCAGTGGAGCTTAGGGCCACAACACTACTTCCCCATTCAACATTTGGCTTTTTTTTTGTTTTGTTTTGTTTCATCTCCATTTGGGGTGTTTGTCCATTCTGCAAAATTAACTCATGAACTAGGAAAATGATTTGTTGTTTTTTAAAGTTTCAATAAATTGTTCTCTATGTATATACTGTTCTGGCATAACAAAATATTACATAGTTATGTCTTTGAAATGTTTTATGCTTGAAATCTTGTTGTTCTGTGTAGTATTATATTGTAAGAAATTAAACAAGTTCAGTATTCACTTTTGTTTCCCTACTGTTTTATTTATTTTGTTCCATGGTATTCTAGACGCAGATGGCGAAAAGAAAATTCGTAATCACCCACCAGCGGACAATGGTTATGCTGGCCCTGGATGTGGCAAAATATGTAGGTCACAGATGGGAAATACTGCATTCCTCATTAATCTTCGTACTCGAAGACAAGCCTCATTATTATTATTTTCAATACATTTATTTTTCACCCAGTCAAGTGTAAAGGTAATAAAAAAACCTGTGTCCCTAAGAGTCTAAGACCCTATAAATAAGATTTAACGAGGAGTTATGGCACTGCCAACATTTTTGTTGAGAACTTGTTCTTTCTTATTATAATTTACCTAAATTCTTAGGTCTTATCATTAATATCTATCGAGGGATTAAATTAATCCTATCATTGACATGATAGCCTATTAGCGAGAATTTTTTTTTCTTATTCTGATATTATTTTGACAAAGATTATAATAACTCACTCATTCTGTCAATTTAAGAACACGTTATTTCTCCCACACCTATTCTCAGATCGAGTTGAAACTTTACACAATTATTTATTGTAGGCCTCCCTAACAAATCATGAATAAAAAAAAAAAAAATAATCAATTAATTATTTGGTAATTTTTTATTATTTTGTTTGGAATAGAAAATGGGAAATAAATGCTACTTATTTAGATATTTGGTTGTATATCTGGAGTTATTCCGTTTTTGTAAATCTGTACACGTTTTCGCTTCCACTTTTCATTCTCTGATCAAGTTGTAACTATTCATAATCGATGACAGTAAATCAATCAAAAAAATTAACCAGTTAGTTAATCAAATAGTGATAATTAACTATTTTTGTATAGAAAAAAACCCGGGCATGCTACCCTGCCTCATAGTTGTTTTGTTAGCTATAGAAAGGGAAGGATGTTGATGTGTGTTTTATATATGTTGCACCACTTGGTGTTTGGGAGTAACATCCCTTGTAACTGTTGTTGTCAACCAAGATGGCGTTAGATTAAACAGCTGATTTCATGTCTTATAATTTATATCCATAGTCTTGTTATTATTCGTTCATGTTAATCAACATGGTGGCAGCGGTAACAAGAATTATATTTAGGTTTATATCAGTGATATAAAACAAGTTAAATTTAAAAAAAAAAAAAAGATCTAAAGTGTAGATCTAGAATCTAGTAGATTCCAGAGTCTTAGACTCAGTCTAGAGAGCAGATATAGAGACTAAGAGAGGCTCGGGGTTATTCAGTTACGGTAGATATACTATAGTAAAGTTTTAATTGAAGATGGCAGAAAGTCTACTTAAACCACCAACAGAGTTAAATGTGACTGAAGGTAATGTCAGTGAAAACTTTCGTCAATGGAGAAGACAAGTGGAACTGTTTCTGTTAGCAATAGGAGCTGAAGAAAAACATAAAATCAGACAAAGAGCAATAATACTACATTGTTATGGACCTCAGGCCCAAGAAATTTGTGAGCAGTTGCAGTAGGATGAGAATGAAGACGTGAACGACACGCAAATATTACTAAAGAAATTACACGACTATTGCAACCCCAGAAAAAATGAAGTTCTGGAAAGTTTCAGATTTTGGAACATAGAAAAGGTGTCATCCTGTGATGTGCTCATTACGCAGCTTAGAGCTCAGGCCGAAAAATGTAATTTCAAGGAAAAGGATAGAATGATTAGAGACAAAATCGTATTCTCCGTGGAGAAAAGACTGCAGGAGAGATTATTGAATCACGATGATCTTACATTGAAGAAGTGTTTAGATATGTGTCAAACATATGAGCAAACTGCAAAAGGATTGGCAGAGATAAATAAGGAAACTGTTGTGAAGATAGATAAGATAGAACAAAAGAAAACTGACAACAGAAACAACATAATAGATTGCTGGTTTTGAGGAGGCAGACATGCAGTGAACAGAACATCATGTCCGGTTTGGGGAAAAATTTGCAATAAATGCAAAGGTAAAAATCATTTTGCAATTAAGTGTAAAACTAAGAATAAAATACATATGCATAATGCTATGGATGAATTTGACCAAGAGGAACACTTAGACTCAATAAATGTGTTGAACATCAATAAGGACAGAATGACAGCACTATTCATGAAAAATGGTCAACAAATAAGATTTCAACTGGACATAGGAGCTGATGTTAACATTATATGTAAGAAATATGTAAAAAAGACCCAAATTAAGAAGACTGTTCAAACATTAACAATGTGGAATAATTCCAAATTAAAAACAGAGGGCACTGCTAACTTAATAATAACGAATCCTAAAAACAAAAAGAACTATTTGGTAACATTCACAGTTGTAGAGAACCACTATCAATGCTTATTTGGCCGTAAAACATGCCAAAGTTTAAGTCTGATCACATTAAATGAAGATAGATTCATATCACAAGTAAACATTATGGATTGTCATCTGGGAGATTTAGGGGAAACGTCATTAACTGTCAAAAAGAACATAGCTCCGGTGGTATCACCTTGCCGTAATATACCATTTGCATTTCAAAAGAAAGTGGAAGCAGAAATAGAGACATTAGTAAAAAGGAAAATATTAATTCCTGTAAATGAACCAACAGATTGGGTCAGCCAGATGGCTGTGGTTCAAAAGCCAAATAGGGATTTAAGGATCTGCATTGACCCAAGACATCTTAACACTGCTTTAAAAAGAGAACATTTTAAGTTACCAACTTTGGAAGCTGTAATGCCACAGTTCCTAAATGCTAAAATATTTTCTAAATTAGATGTCAAGTAGGCTTACCGGCATGTACGTCTAGATGAAAAGTCTAGTCTACTAACAACCATGATCACACCTTATGGGCGGTACAGATGGTCTAGACTTCCTTTTGGACTAAGTGTAAGTGGAGAAATATTCCAGAAGAAGTAAACAGAAGCATTGTTGGGATTAGAAGGATGCATTAATTAATGTGGCTGATGCTATCGTGATTGTGGGATGTGGACAGTCCAAAGAAGAAGCAGAAAAAGATCACTCTGACAAACTGAAGAGATTAAGAGAGAGATGCAAAGAGAAGTGCATTAAATTAAATGAAACAAAAATAGTACAGAAACAAGACCAGATAAGTTTCATGGGACACTGCATTAGTGTGCAAGGCATAAAGCCTGACATAAAGAAGATCAAAGCTATTCTGGAAATGAAGAAACCAGAAAATAGCCAGGAAGCAAGAAAATTATGTGGAATGGTGCAGTATTTGTCAAAATTTTTGAACAATCTAGCCAAAGTGTCTCAACCATTAAGAGAACTAACAAAGAAAGATTGCAATTTTAGATGGACTGAAAAATGTGAAGAGGCATTCAACAAGATAAAAACAATGATTACAAATACTCCAGTCCTTATATTCTACAACCCTGACAAGAAACTTGAAATACAAGTGGACAGTAGTCAACATGGATTTGGAGCTGTACTAATGCAAGAAGGACAACCATTAGAATTTGCCTCTAGAGCATTGACACCAACTGAAAAACGGTGGGCTCAAATTGAAAAAGAACTACTTGCCGTTGTTTTTGGGCTAGAAAGATTTAATCAATATACATTTGGAAGACATGTCATAATAATAAATGATCATAAGCCACTTGCAAACATCTTTTAAAAAAGTCTCTAAACCAGGCTCCAAGAAGATTACAAAACTTGATGTTGAGGAGCAATCGTTATGATTTCTCATTTCAGTGGGTAGTAGGAAACAGTTTACACATTGCTGACACATTATCACGACTGTGCAATCAAGAGGAGAAGCAAGATGAAGTTTTTAACATATGCCAGACACAAGTTGTGGACATACCGGATCCGTTATTAGAAAGAATAAAACAAGAAACAGACTTAGATGACACATTAAGTAAATTATCAAAGCAAATTATGAATGGATGGCCTCAAAGAAAACAAGATTTAGACAACAGGATAAAACCATATTTTGATTTTGCTGATACTTTGGGACTTAGTAATGGAGTAATTTTGATAGGAGAAAGGGTAGTCATACTTTTCAGTATGCGTCAAGAAATGAAGAAAAACCTGCACACAGCACACATTGCATATGATGGAATGATGAGGAGGGTCCGACAGACGATGTTCTGGCCAGGCATGGCTGATGAAATAAAGCAGATGGCAGAGACATGCACTACTTGTCAAGAAAGAAAACCTATGAACCAGAGAGAAACACTTATACAACATGATGAAGGAAATGTTCCCTGGGAAAAAGTTGGAGCTGACCTGATGGAAGTGGATGGAAGACAATATCTAATTACTGTTGATTATTACTCTAATTTTATCGAGTATGATTATATCTTTCATCACAAGATGTGATTAGAAAATTGAAAGGCCAATTTGCTCGTTTTGGTACTCCAAAAATGTTAATAACAGATGGCGGTCCACAATTTAGTTCAAATGAGTTTTTGAAATTCACAAGGCGATGGAACATCAATCACATCAGATCAGATCCTGGTTATCCGAGAACAAATGTGAAGGCGGAAGCTGCTGTAAAGATAATGAAGAATTTAATACTGAAAACTAAACATAATGGTGATGATCCATATGAAGCTTTACTGGAACTCAGAAATACACCTCGGCAATGTACTGGATTTAGCCCAGCTGAAATGTGTCTAAAAAGAAGTCCTCGGACATTGATTCCCAGCACTTCAAAGTGTTTAAGTGAACGTGTTGTAGCTGAGAAGAAAAAGAATTATAAACGACAAGTAAAAAGACAATATGATAAGCAAGCTCAGGATTTACCAAAACTCCATCTAGGGCAAACTATTTATTACCAAAACCCAGGTCAAACAGGATGGTATCCTGGAATAATCAGGGAACAACCATCTCCAAGATCTTATAAGATCAAGGGAGATAATGGAGGATTCTACATACGCAACAGATTTCATATTAGGCCAAGGAAAACTGTTTTGAAAGACACTGATGTCTATGATGGGAATGTCTTGGATGATGATGATAATGAAAGGCCAGATTTTTCTGATAACTGTTCTCAACAAGCAGCACAGTCTGGAGTAGTTTTTCATGTACCAGACAATAATTGTGATAGAAATAAGCCAGCAAGAACTAGCACTCGAGAAACAAATAGACCTGTGTGGCATAGGAATTATGATATGAACTAAGAATTTTTATGACAATATTAATATGCATATTGAAATATTTATTCTATATGTGTCACACTCTCAATTGAAATTTATTTTTTTAGTTGTTATATAATATTTATAAAATAAAATGAGTTATTAATGTTTGTTATTTTAATTGCAAATATTTCTGATATGTGTTTTGTTAGCTATAGAAAGGGAAGGATGTTGATGTGTGTTTTTTTTATATGTTGCACCACTTGGTGTTTGGGAGTAACATCCCTTGTAACTGTTGTTGTCAACCAAGATGGCGTTAGATTAAACAGCTGATTTGTTGTTATTATTCCTTCATGTTAATCAACAATAGTGGCGCTCAGGTGGAAACAATCGTAAGAGGAAACGATTAGGCTATATTTATTATTATATCCTTAGATTTTAGATCTACTCAGTCTAGTGTTAGACTTAGACTTTAATTAAGGCTTTAGATCTACTAATCATCTACTAATACTTCTAATAATAACTAATTACTAATAGTAATATTCTATATACTTATATAGTTAGTTATACACGTAAATATATTGATCTAGAATTAGATCTAGTCTAGGTCCATATTTTGAATTTAATAAACCATTTGATTTGATTTAATTGTCATTGTAAATTAGCTTTCACTTTAGACTTAGACTTGACTTAGGCATTGTAAACCTTAAACTAGATTTAGACTAGACCTTTAAAAACTAAAATCAACAACAGTCATCATGAAATTGCTCTGGCTATTTATCCTAATAATTACTAAATACACACTAGCTGAACATAGAACTAGATCTACCTTAGTCAACACTAAACTTAAAAAGGAAACAACAGTCATAATCAATCATCACACTCTAGATCAATGCAACTTCAAAAATAACCTAACATACACATCCATAACATTAAAGATCACCCATCACAAATGGAAGTTCTAAATCAGACACAGCAGAAATAAATACCTATCACTGTTAATATTAATAGCAGGAGATGTAGAGTCAAATCCAGGGCCTAGATCTAAAGATAGATGCAACAGAAACAGAAAGCCATTCAATGTGACACCTGCGATGAATGGTACCATGCATCATGTCTCCATATAAATACACCTGTGTATTATGCCTTAGGCAACAAAGATGCATCATGGCACTGTGTACCGTGTGGGTTACCTCAGTTTACATCAGGACTGTTTGATTCCTTTGATGCAGACACTTCTAACCCATACAATATCCTAAACACCATCCCAAACCAAACTCACCAACCACTAGCCAGATCCACTCCTGTTAAACCTAAATCTACTAAAATTAATACAACAGCCTCACTAAACAAACCTACTAAAGAAGTAATACCAAAATACCTTAAAACTTTAGTAATAAATTTTCAAAGCATTAGGAACAAAACAGCAGACTTAGAAATTTTATTAGAATGTGAGAAACCAGACATAATTGCAGGAACAGAAACTTGGCTACATCCTGAAATTTATAATGCAGAAATTTTCAAAAGTAATTATGAAATTTTTAGAAACGATAGGGCTGATAATCATGGAGGAGTTCTTCTAGCAATAAAAAACATTCTTATAGCAGAAGAAATTACCTTACCTAACTCAAAAAATATAGAATCAACATTTTGTAAAATTAATACCACCTCAACATCCCTAATAATAGGCAGCATTTACAGACCACCAAATTCTAGTTTAGAATACATGCAGGAACTATGTAATCAGATTACTACACTATACTACACTACTACTACTTAAAGAGACAAATAAAAATGCTGTTTTTTGGATTATGGGTGATTTCAACCTACCTGATATAAATTGGAAAACACTAACAATAGGACATAAGTGAGCTTTTCATAGAAACTTTACACAACCTAAGTTTAGATCAAATCATTAAAAAGCCAACTAGATTTAACAACACATTAGATCTCTTCTTAACCAACAGACCTGGATTAGTAGTTGATGATGATATTATCCCTGGTCTATCAGACCATGAGATCATAAAAATACACAGTCAGATAAAAGCAGTAGCCAATTCAAAACCCAAAAGAAAAATCTTACTCTGGAATAAATGTAACCTAACACAACTACACCGAGCTGCATTAAACTATCAACAAACATTCTTATTAGAAAAAGACATTAACCAACCAGTCGATGACCTCTGGAATTTCATTAAAAACCATCTTAAAAGCATTATAGAAAATCATATACCAACTAAATACACATCAAACAAAATAAATAAATGCTGGTTTAATAATAGACTAAAGAAGCTTTGTAAACAGAAGGAAAACCTATATAGAAAATTTAAAGAATCCAAGGCAGAAAGAGTTTACAAAAAGTATATAAAAATTAAACACCTAACCCAAAAAGTAAGCAGACAGCTGCAGAGTGAATACATAAACAATGTAATATCTAAAGATAACAACAAAAACCTATGGTCATACATTAAGTCTAAGAAAATGGAAACAACAGGGATAGCGCCATTAAAAGATGAACATAACATAATACATAATGATAATGAAACTAAAGCAAACATCCTAAACAAATACTTTGCATCAGCATTCTCAGCCCCAGGAGGTAAAGACATATTTCTTAATTTGAACCAAGTAGACAACATAGAAGATTAAGTAGTACAAGAAAATGGAATTCAAAAACTATTAGCCAACACCAACCCAAATAAAGCGTCTGGACCTGATGGTATTCCAGCTAGATTACTCAAAGAGCTAAGCAATGAGCTAGCCCAGTGTTCAAAATACTCTTTCAGGCATCGCTTAACCAGGGCAGAGTACCAAAGGACTGGAAAGAAGCTAATGTCACCCCCCTATTTAAAAAAGGAAAAAATCTGATCCAGGAAACTACAGACCAGTATCACTTACCAGCATCACATGTAAAATCCTAGAACACATAATATGTAGCAACATCATAAACCACTTAGACAAACATAATGTCCTCACCCCATACCAACATGGCTTTAGGAAATATAGATCATGTGAAACACAACTAATAGGACTAATTGATGATTTTTCAAAAGGTTTAGATAATAGTGAACAAATAGATGCTATCTTATTAGATTTTTCCAAGGCTTTTGACAAAGTTCACCACCATAGTTTGCTTAAAAAATTAAAATATTTCGGCATTAATGGTCCACTGCATCAGTGGATTAAAGATTTTCTGATAGGAAGAGAACAAACTGTAATAATAAATGGCTCTAACAACACCAATAACAGTAAACTCAGGTGTACCTCAAGGAACAGTCTTGGGTCCACTACTATTTTTAATTTACATAAATGATTTACCAAATTGCATTACTTCAGGAACAAAAGTCAGATTATTTGCAGACGATTGCATAATATATAGAACAATAAAAACAACACAAGACACAGATATTTAGATGAATTACAGAAATGGGAATCAAATTGGAGCATGTCTTTCCACCCAGAAAAATGTCAGTTGTTAAGAGTAACAAAAAAACTAAAATTAATTCCACTTATCTTATTCATGACAAACCAGTAACACAGACTAAAAACTCAAAATACCTAGGTGTTATAATAAATGAAAAACTGTCATGGAATCCACATATTGATGAAACTATAAAAAAATCAAACAAAGCATTAGTATTTATTAGAAGAAATTTCTATAAATCAAATAAGAACATAAAACTAAAATGTTATTTAACCTTAGTTAGGCCTATAATAGAATATGCATCCACCGTTTGGGACCCCTCAACTTAAGAAAACATTAAGAAACTGGAACAAACACAAAATAGAGCAGTGAGATTCATAACAAACGAATATTCACATTTGACTAGAGTAACACCATTAGTAAAATCACTAAATTTAGAAAGCCTTCAGGACAGAAGACTCAAAAGTAAAGTAGCAATTATACATAAAACACTGAACCATAATCTTCAAATACAAAAACAAAATTTAATAAAATACTGATAGACACAAAAATAAAGGCACATTCCTAGTCCCATATGTATAAATACTCCTTCTTCCCTAGTGCTATTAGAGCATGGAATGGGTTGCCTGAGCTAGCCAGAAAAACCAGTGACTTGGCAGAATTTAAGTCATTGGTTAATATGCATGACTAAATGCATGATGTGTAGGACGTAATCATCTTCTTTTTTGAAGTAACGTCTGTATTATATAAGATAAGAAGAAGATAAGTAATAGAACTGAAAATACGCCCAGCTTTACACTATATCTAGCATTTTACTACATATTTACACATCTTAGATTTCTCCACAAGAACGAAGAGGGAAGGGGGGAACACTATAAGGACACCGACAAGCATTATAAATAATCATATTTGTATATTCAATGAAATAAATACTTAGGCTAAGTCTAGACCTTAACACCTCCATTACACAGTGACAGACAAAAAAATTTGGAATGAAATGACATGGGACTTAGTGACCATTGACGAAATGACGGAATACCGGCTGCTCTTGGCCGATTAAGAGCTAAGGATAAGAAAGTTCTATATTGAGTGATAATTTGTTGAGACGCAGAGTTCCCATTAAGAAAATTGACACTTAGATTGAGCTGATCGAAACAGCGCGTTCAGTGACTCACTTTCTTCCCACTTTAAAACAGAAATAACGCAAGTTCATTCTGAATGGTTTGACAAAGTGAGGGAACTGTTTATTAGAATGTATTTTGAAGACTAAAGAATTCGGACAAGTCTTGATTGCAAGTTCATCAAAGGTTAGCTTTTTCAATTTTAATTTGGTACTTGTGTTTTATAATTTAATTGGTTACAATCTTTGTCTCGGAAAAAAAATATTCTTATATTCTAAATGTTTACGTGTAGCAGAGTCGTGATATCGGCTGCGGCTCGAACATGAACGATTAGAATTTATTAGTTATCGAAAGTAATTCCCAAATAAAATTCTTAATTAATACATTTAAAGAAATAACATCTTGGAGGGGAGGTTCACTAATTTCATTGCTGTTAAAAAACAACAACTTATAATTAAGACATTTAATAAATCATATTCAGTGGCGTAGCTAGGGATTTGATGCCCATTGGAGGCTTGACCTTGTCTAAATACCATGTCGCAGTTATCTATGTAACTGTATAGTAGAATTATTTCTCTATTTGATAGTGCGGCGTTGATCAATATTGATGACGTCATTACACTATTAATATTTTACTTTGTAGACTAGGGGACTGAGCTTTTGTTGCTTGTCACAACTTCTAGTGAGGTAAAGTTAGGTGTGTGTGGTTTGCGTCATTTATCGTCTAGTACAGTCTCTCCAATGTTTTGTACGTTGGTACAGATAGACGTGTTTTGAGAGCTCTTGAATTTCTCCTTGGTTATTGTTACTGGATAGCCTTAACATTTGCCTTGGACATTTTCTTGTTGGATTATCTTGACCCCTGTTTAGGGTGAGTTTTATTTTTCATTGTATAGTTTTTCTATTTGAATTCGTTCGTTTTTGTAAGTCTATAATTAGACTAGATCTAGATGATTAGAAGAATCCTTTCTTTTATCTTCTATAGGGTTTTAGCGACAAGTCTAAGTTTTGGTCGTAGTTTCAGTTCAAGACTCTATTTCAAGTTTTAGCGTCAAGTCTAAGTAGTGATCTTAGCTTAGACTCAGTGTAAAGTCTTGGTGTCAAGACTTGTTTATCCAGTCTCAATTTTCTATATTGAGAGTACAACTTTAGGTCTACAGTCTACAGGACTGAGGTCTTCATCTCACTAATCTCAGTTGGTCGTCTGGTGTTCAAGTTGGTTTTTCATGAGTCTGAGGTTCAAGATTCCAGACTGCGTGTTGCCTTGGTCAGACCTGATGTTATAGTATGAACTATAAACTTTGTTAATTGTCGTCAGTGAACATTATCGGATCTAGAGGCTAGATCTATGTGGACTATCAGTTGTTGTGTTGGAAGTCTATTTGAACAACTTGTAATGAATATATTAAGGTAATGATATTGTTCAAATAATGATCATTTATATGTCGCAAAGAGAATAATGAATCATTTTAGATTCCATATTATTACACATATATCTATTGATATTGATATATTATTATCATTCATCATACATCAGTTCATTTGTAAATATATCACTGGAATAAATTTTTATTATTATTTAACATCATACACTTAGTTTATTAATTTAATATACAACTGTATGTGTATGGTGTGCTTGTCAGGCTGAATTTGGGTCAAAATATTACAAGTTCAGAAAATAATAACAATAACACACATTGAAATAATATTAATTTTAAATAAATATTCACATTTGAAATATCTAATAATAGTTTGATAAATACAAGAAAACAAGAACCTGACACACCATTTGGTACAGTATATATGCAAATTAAAAAAAAATATTAAGACTCTTCTAATGAATAATACCTTTGTTTATTGGCGAGATAATGCAAAAGTGACAAATCTCAATTCACTAGATCTAGATCTACCTAGTTTACTTAAATCCGTTTTCTGCTTATTGGGGGTGGGTGGGGTGAAGATAAACCAGTAACTAAAAAAAATCCTGACTACACAGCGCTTTGAAAACGAAACAAATATTATTATTATTGACAGAGTGACTCGGTGAATGGAAGAAGGCTCGTTACGTTTCAGTTGGGTGGTAGATAAGATAAGATAAGATATATTGGTCCAAACAAATGTAAATTCAGATTGACTGCAATAGTCCATCTTAGTATTACTACTATCACAAAGACAATATAATTGCAAACACGAACAACAGGATGGCTGCCTGGTCTTGCGGTTTGCACGCTGGACTGTCGTTCAGATTTATCGATGGTCCCGGGTTCAAACCCTGCTCGCTCCCATCCCCCGTCGTCCTGCGGGAGGTTTGGACTAGGAAGTAATTATCTTCAACTCTGAAGGAACATCCGAAACATGTAAAACATTTTACAACAAACATTTTACAACAACCAGTGTTTTATAAATTAGGCTTCTGTGTACTTTTCGATGACGACAAGTGACCTTGAAGCACCCCGAATGAAAGTGGAATAAAGTTTTACAAACTTTATGTTCTAGCCAGATCATATTCAAATTAGGTTGATGTTTAACACTTAAATTTTTTAAATTTGCATTCCTAATCAGATCCACAATTATAATTAACGCCATCTAAATTACTTTGCTAGTCAACTATGTTATGACAAAATACGTTATCTTACTTCAAAGACCAGCTTAGGCGCTAATTTGCTTTTTATGACATAAAAGAGAGCAGTTGGTTGCATGCGACTTCAGAACGAGACGGCTGGAGGTCACTTACAAAGGCCACGGGACACACATTTGAGACCAAACGAAAATCCTCAGCCGAGGACAGTCGTAGATGGCGAAAAGAAAATCTTAATCGACCACCGGCGGAGAATTGTTATGCTTGCCCTGGAGTTGGCAAAATATGTAGGTCACAGCTGGAGCTGCGTAGCCACTGGAAATACTGCATTCCTCATTAATCTTTAATTTTTCTCTCACTAAAGTCATTAGTGTCTAGCAAAGTTGCAGCCATCTCCTCCGAGATGAAATCTATTATAGGTTGAAGGTATTGCCAAAATCGTATGGCACAAGCCATCTCCTCCGAGATGAAATTCATTATGGGTTGAAGGTATTGCCAAATTCGTATGTCACAAGCCATCTCCTCCGAGATGAAATCCATTATGGGTTGGAGTAATATCGCCAAAATCCTATGTCACTGAGAAGGAAAGCGCTCGTGGGGGGGGGGGGGGGGGTGTCAACACAAGCGTCACAAAGACACCTTTAAAAGCTTCTACAAAGAATGGATTACAGCGCCTTGAGCCTACATGTTTGTTTGTTAACAGCGCTTTATAAATAAAATTATTATTATTATTATTATAAAAGAACGAATATTCATTCTCTGGCGCTGCCAGGCTCGAGTTTCGTTAAAGGGAAACAACATTCATCGTAGTCCCTTTATCAGTTTCCACTAAGGAATTTTCTGGTGATGTGGCAGGTCTGACATGCAACGAGAATGTTCCTAGGAATGCCAAGGGCTTTGAAGGTATCTGTTTATGATTAGAATGATTAGAAACTTTACGATGAAATACATCACAATGAAAAAGTCACAGACATATATTGTATACGTATTGGTTCAATAAAATGTATAGAGAGTATGTCACGGACAGTGTGTACTGATTAACGATATTATTATTATTATTATTATTAATGGACTATCAAGACTGCTATACGCTAGCTCTCCATCGCTCCTTATGGCATGAGTTTTAAGATATCTTATGAAATATAGACGTTACTTCAAAAAGAAAGATGATTACGTCCTATGTGTGTTACTAGGTCAATCTAGTCATGCATGTTAATCAATGACTTAAATTCTGTCAAGTCACTGGTTTTCCTGGCTGACTCAGGCAACCCATTCCATGCTCTAATAGAACTAGGAAAGAAGGAGCATTTGTACTAATTTGTCCTAGCTTATGGAACAAGGGATGTGCCTTGTATCTTTGTGAAGATATGAGGCGAGGAGATCAGCCTTCATCAAAAAAACTCAGATCTCCCAAAGCAGGCATATCTGAAGCAGACCCAACCTACCATCGCCATGTGCGTGGCCGGCTTTTTAAAGCGAGGATTGGGCTCCATAGCCATCTTCGAGTTCAAAGGAAAGGAGAAATGTGTTCATCTTGTACTAGGAAGGAGGAGCTATAGATATAATTTCTTCAACCTCAATCCAAAGAAAATGATTAGAAACTTTACGATGTAATACATCACAATGAAAAAGTTACAGACATATATTGTATACGTATTGGTTCAATAAAATGTATAGAGAGTAGTACCGCGGACAGTGTGTACTGATTAACGATAACCAATCAACAGTGAACCCCCGATTTCTAACTCTTTTTTTTAAATAGTGTTTTTAAGGACTATTCAAGAAACAAAAATACTTTTTTTCAGCTCTTTCTTTTGAACATTCTTTGGATTGGCTACATTTCTGCTAATCAGCGTATTTGTTTACACATTTACAACTTAACCTAATGGACCAATTAAATGGACTTAGTGTGCAGTCGAGCGTGACAGATAATTAAAATAATTAATTGTTGAGATAAATGGGTCACAATTCCAAAGTAAACAGTAGCGAGCTAATAGATCTCATTTTGAGTGTTAAGCTCAAACACCCCCCACCCCCCCCCCCAAGACATTTCACATCCTTGTTTTTATAACTTTTCTTTTTTGTCTTTCTTCCGTGTGCTCTGTTGTGTCTGTGTCTCTGATCTCTCTAGCTGTCTTAAAGTGGGAATATGTGTCTCTCTATCTGTCTCTCTATCTTGATGCCTCTTAATGTGGGAATGTGTGTCTTTCTGTCTTTATATGAGAAAAGAGTCCTTGTAATCACAACAAATTTCCACAAGGATCAATAAAGCAGTCTAAGTCTTATCTATCTGTCTTTATAGTTGTCACAAATTAACAGTATCCATGCAACTGAAAAAAAATCCCAATTACGGAACATGTAGTCCGGCTCCCCTAACGATTGTGCGATCTAGCAGTCTTTTAATGGGAATGTTTTCTCTCTCTCTCTCTCTCTCTAGCTGTCTCCCTCTGACTATCTCTCTCTCTAGCTGTCTCCCTCTTACTATCTCTCTCTCTTTGGGTGTTGTCTTGTTATCTCTCGCTCTCTCTCTCTCTTTAAAATCAACAATTAGAACTAGAAAGATATATAAACTAACACACACACACACACCTACACAAATACACACATACACTAGCACACATTAACACATGCACACACACACAGTTCCCCAACACAGAAACATAACCAAGGACTCCCTTTTAAACATTTTCAATAAAAGCTAATTCTAGGAAATACTGACTTCGAAGAAGGCCAACAACTCTTAAAAATCAATTCTCTATAGACCATGTCATCGACATAACTCTTAGTCCGGAAGTAACTCTATTTTCGTATTCTCTATACAGTCGTTTACCCCTGCAGCAGTAAATCTTTGTTTTTTGAGTCTTTGGGCAGAATAAAAGTATCGCATTATGACAGCCGGTAACAGTGGCTCACAATCCGAACTACAGATTTTGTTAATGTACGCAAAGTCATACAGAGACAATATACATTTATTTTATACTATATGTCGTCAATAACAGCCAATAGCATGATAGTTCAAAGTTGCGCAGGTCTATACAGAACTAAGTATTACAGATTACGTTCTACTTGGCTTCCTTTAGAATAATGAAGTTCTCAAAGGATAAATTACAATGATTCATTCCCCTGGAGACAGGAACTCTTCTGAGCGAATTGCAAAAAGACGGACTACACGAAGCTCCAAATATTGGTAAGTTGTCAATTTAATCCAGATTAGTTCAGATTTTCATAGTTCATACTAATGGCGTTTTACTTCTGGTCTTTGATATTCATTTTTTCTGATTCCACAGTTCTTAAAAATTATCACATGGTTCAATATGTGCAGTTTATCAATACATCCCTATTCTGTTCACCAGATACATCCAAACAAATCCTACTTTTTACAGATTTTTAACAGATCTTCTCACTCTGACCAGAAAGTCACGTACTTGTAGACTTCTTTTTAAATTTTTACATCTTGCACAAAGACAACTAAGAACGTTTATAAGATTACATTTTTAACAAGCAAAATATAAAAAAAACTAGTCGACCCATGGCGTAGCATACGCCCTTATTTTGCAGGTCCGGCCTTAGGCCAATGCAACCTTTGCGACCGCAGTGGGCCCCGCACTTTCAAAGGACCCGCGCTAATTCTAGGACCGAATTAAACCATTTTATAACTTATAACAGAATTCCCGCTGCCTCCTGATTTACCAGGAGCTTCTTGAAATCTCCTGAAATTGCAAAATATACGAAAAAGTCATGGAAATCTCCGGAAATCATTAAAAATCTTTTGAAAACTCATACAAATCTCATGAAATATATAGACAAAAATTGTCATTTTGGGGTGTCATTCAATATGGAAAATGCCAATCCTACGCGCGATAAATTTAAACGGCATTATGCATTACCCGTAATTGTATAATCTGGTGAAAGAAGCTTCTCGCGCCTCAAACTACCCAAACTTGGCCCCGCGAAATCCGTTTCGCATAGGGCCCCACAACGGTTGTGACCGGCCCTGCTATTTATTAACGGGTGAATACAGAGTATATTACTTGTTCTCCTCCCCCCCCCCTCTTTTTTCTCCGCTAAAACTACGTGTGGTAGAAATTAAAAAAGTGATCTTTCCATGACTTCTTGGTCACAACGTCATAACTCCGGCCCTGCTATTTTGTGACGGGGGAATACTACTTGTTCTCCCCCACTCTTTTTTTTCGAAGGGTAACTCTGAGAAAGAAATAGCGTTAACAACTATTTAAGGGGACTAAACCCAACAAATTTAGCCATATATGTGGATACTGAAGTATAAGAATTGAACGTGTTAAAGCATAATCACGGGATTAAATCCTATATACATCTACTTCTCTCATTCAGTAGCAGTTATTCCCTTTATTTCGATATAAAACAAATATAATTAATTAACTAATTGTTTAATTTTTTTAATTGATTCATCTCTTGTTAAGTACAATGAATAATTATGCAAAGTTTCAACTTGATCCGAGAATGGGAAGTGGGAGAAAAATATGTTCAAACTTTTAACTAGACAGACAGACAAAAAAAAAACTTGTTTGTTTTCTTGGGAGGTAATTGGACATTTGTATATTACGTATACATATAAGGATGGTCTTCGAGTCCGAAGATTAATGAGGTGTGCATTATTTCCAGTGACTACGCAGCCCCAGCTGTGACCTACATATTTTGCCACATCCAGGGCAAGCATATTATATTTATAGGCAAGTGAGTTTTTAGAAATAAGAATACATTTTGCGAGTCTGTCTTCATCACAGTGGCGTAGCTAGGGTGAGGGAGGGGGGAGTCCAAATTTGAAAATTTCCCCGGGACGTCACTTATGTGTTCAAAATTTGTTTTTACATCAAATATTACGCCATTATCTCATGTCGTGATGTCGAATGTTAAAATGCAGGGGTCCCTATAGAGGTCAAGCCCCCCCTTGCGCCCAATCCCTTGCTACGCCACTGCTTCATAAGCTGATTTTCGACAGGCCAATCGTGTCATCTCAGAAAAAGAGAGAGAGAGAGAGAGTCAGCATTTGTTTTAGCACCCTACATATAACGACTTTGTGAAGCAATTATGTCCAGACCTTTCGAAGTTGAAATTAAAGTCTTTCTTATTTTCAATTAAATTACGAACTAAACGTTTTAATTTGTGTTCTTCAAGGCCCAAGATTATATTCCTGCTGACCAGCGTCGCCTTCTTGCTGAGTATCGGTTGCATAGTAGCGCTGGGGATTTTCCATCTAGCCTCTGAAAACAGTCAAAGTGAAAACAAGGAAAAATCAGCGCTAAAAGTAATTCACTTTTATCACTCTTTTATCCTTATCTATAATTTTTGTACTATGAATTTGTTTGTTTTAATGCCTCCCTCCCCCAAATCATCATTTCTGGATAAGCCTCTGTTGCGAATGATCTGTGTATAACAGATATATAATGCAATTGAACAATTTATATTCAAATCAATGCAACCTTTTCAAAACTACAATTTTCATTTATAAATTTTTAAATATTTAAAAAATCATAGGCTCTAATAGAGTGTAATCCAATGACACACAAAAAAAAGTAGTCACAATAAAGTATCCGATATTGATTAAGATGACTACATAGGAAATATCTAGTCATTAACATGTGCTTTACCATAAGTAGTGTAAGGATATGAACGAATATTGAAGTGATTCATTCTATATCCGCCTTATCAAATTAGTCCCTTCCTTCCTCATTGCGCGAAATCAGGTTCAAACAAAATATTGACTCAACACTTAACAAAGACGTTACAATTTTAAAATAGATCGAGTCTTGTGTCAAGTGAATGCCCCATATAAGGAAACAAGTGGTGGGGAATAACCTTGTCGTTTTAAGGGGCTTTTCCTAATGAAATTAATGACAGTAATCTTTTCTTTGTTTAGAAAAATTCTTCTGCAAAAGAAGAAATGAGCGAAAGCATTATTTACAAACCTTTCATCAACTCCCCCTGTCTGTCTGTCTGGTAAAAAGTTTGTACACGTTATTACACCCATTCTCGGATCACGAAACTTTGCACAATTGCCCATTGGCATTGACAAGACAAGAATAAATTTTTAAAAAATTAACCCATTAGTCAATTAATTATTGGTAATTAATTATTTTGTTTGATACCAACAAGGGAACTTAATCCTCCAGTAATAACATATTTGGCTAAATATGTATTTTTACCTAACAAAACATGAATTTAAAAAAACAACTATCCAATTAGTCAGTTAAATATTGATAATTAATTATTTTGTTTGATATCAAATGATGGAAATAACTTCTACATTATTGAGATATACAGTTGTAATTGGGGAGTTCTTCCCCTTAAGTAAGTTTTTTTTTTTAAGGATTTTTTTTATTTTGCTTGTTATCATTTAAAATACGTAGTGGCTTGCTGTCCGTCTAAACAGGAGACTAATCTACAGGAGACTAAACTAGTCTCATAAGATTTTTTTTGTTTATTTTTTTTACATTACTTCCACAGGGTCGGATCAAAGTATGTGGATTCCCCGGGGAAGGATTTTTATGAAGGCCTTATCAATTTCGAATGTTTTAATAAAGATCTACTTATATTTAAAAGCATGCCATATTTTAGAAAGAAAGAAACAGAGTACTTGTAAAAAAAAAAAAAATATATATTTTAGTGGAAGAAAAGACCTTGGGTCGACGCACTATCATAAATCCGGAGTTACATTTATGTATAACAAGCAGGCTACAAGCGGACATAACTTAACTCTTTCTCTCCGTAATTATTTTCTACGTTCCAATGAAATTATTCATTTTGCTCATTTGTGTTTCATTCCCCTGTTAGGATTAAACTTGAATAACTTTTGTGTATGTAATCAGGACATTTGATAGTGGGGTATATAATTCTAGAAGAATGCCTTCTCTTTTTATATAACACAAATTAAGTTTGTAAAACCAAAAATTAATTTAATGGGGTTCAAATCAACGTTGGTATCGTTAATTAAGAACGAAAGAGTTAACAAGACAGTGTTACCAAGCGTACGATACTGTCGTTAACATTGCGTAAACAAAAATAATTTCAATGTATGAAAAAAAAAAGTATAAGTTGCTGACCTGTCGAATTTGGATATGTTTTATATGTATTGTGGGAGCCCCTCTTTTGTGAAAGTCCTGGGGTAGTAGCCCCGTCTACCCTCCCCACAACCCAGTCCTGACTTCAACATAAAGTGTTTGAGAACTAAGGAAAAAACGCCGGTGACAAATTTGCGAATCGCCGTCTTCAAACTGTAGCGAATCCTACAAAGTACTACTTACTCTTAATACTAGGGGCACTAACTCTTTGCAGCGTCGACGCCTTATTTGCTAGTTAGATCCCTTGTCTTAATCGTTGGATTACTTGGCAGCAGGAATAAATGGTAACTGGTTCCTTTTCCTTCATCAGCACTGCTGTTGGTTTTGTATGGTCCCGTGTCCCAAGTTGTATTCGATGTATCTAAAAAAAAGATCGACAAGAATTCGTGTTTTTACAAACGTTTAGCCAAGGGGTGCCTAACCTATGAAGCATGCGCCAAAAGTGGCGCATTGGACAATTACAAGTGGCGCATTTCACCCCGAAGATAAAAAAGATAATAAATTTTTATTAAAATAAGTATGTTTCACAAGTATTAAGACGCCCAAATTCACAGAAGTGTTTGTTAAACTGAGTAGACAAAATTATTGAAACACTTGCGTTTGCCGTAATAATTTACGCTATCTGTGCGTTAGCCTTGGGCATTTTTATGTTACCTATTTAAGCTTTTTGTTATTAGACAAAATGATTACTATATCAACATTTTTAAACACCTTGTTGGCTTATAAGTCACTATAAGGAAAAACCAGATGATCAGACATATTTGAGAAAGCAAAGTCATGCCTAGGAAATCATCAATTAAATAAAGTTAACTAAAGTAAACCAAGCCGTCAATGACTGGTAGAGTTACTGAAACTGTAATCTTGCTTATGCCTGTCAGATACTGGTGCAAGCAAACATTTTCATTTATGAAAATGATCAAAAACAAACTGAGGTCACGAAATTAATTATATTAGAGATTTAGTCAAAGCGAAGCAATTAAAACAAATTGCTAAAGCTAATTTTATTTGAAACAGCTAACAGTGTTCATAAATTATAATAAGCCTATAGGTCATACAGAAATAATAAATTAAAATTATAATTGTAAGCTAAAAAAAGTTATCAAAGACAGACTTAATAAGTAAAGTTAATTGTTTTTCTTATATCCCCTCATTTACTATACACAAATGTATATTAACAAACTAAATATGTCAGTCCGTCTATTTCTCCCACTTCCCATTCTCGGATCAAGCTGAAACTTTGTAGAATTTCTCAAAAAATCAACTAGCTTAATTAGTCTTAATTAGTCATTTTTTTATACAGAAAATAAACTAAGCTTATAACAGTTCTTTATTGATTCACAGAGTGAATGATACAAACATTTTTATGAGACAGTTTCGTCTATTATCACTTTAAAATAACTTATTCTCTAAAAAAAAAAATATCCGTAAAGAAATGTAAGGGAAGCCTATCCCTACCACCTTCATCCAGTCGAATACGCAGCTTTGTACACTTATTAGAATTCATGATCAGTTTTAATTCAATATCACACCACAGGAAAGCTCTCCTCGGGACATCACTCCACAGGACGACCAAGTTAAGAACAGTGATAGAAGTTGTAAACAGGGAGACGTGACATGTCTGTCCGATAGCTCGGTAACTTAGGCATGTGTTTGCCTGATAGATCGTTTATCTAGGCATGTCACTAGACATAAGTATGCATGATAGCTCGGTTAGCTAGGCATGTCACGACATAAGTTTGCATGATACCTCGGTAAGCTAGGCATGTCACGACATAAGTTTGCAAGATAGCTCGGTAATTTAGGCATGTCACTAGACATAAGTTTGCATGATAGCTCGGTAATTTAGCCATGTCACTAGACATAAGTTTGCATGATAGCTCGGTAATTTAGGCATGTCACTAGACATAAGTTTGCATGATAGCTCGGTAATCTAGGCATGTCACTAGACATAAGTTTGCATGATAGCTCGGTAATTTAGGCATGTCACTAGACATAAGTTTGCATGATAGCTCGGTAATCTAGGCATGTCACTAGACATACGTTAGCCTGACTGCTCGGTTATCTTTGTCTGCCTGTCACGAGTCGAGTCTGTGACCTATTTCGACCAGTTTCTAGAAGCTCGAGTTCAAACCAGTGCAAGTGTCCAGCCTAAACAAGTTAATTTTAGATATCCAATCGAAGAAAGAGGTTAAGGGAAAAAAAAATAGCACACGTCAGCTTCTAGAAGGTCAAAGTTACTAAAATAATTATCGGAGAAGGTTCCAGGATTCTGGAACGTACGATCAAAGAAAGTATAAATAAAGGGAAAGTCAGTCAGACGGGGTCCTCGCATAGTAGTAGTTCTTGTAGAGCGTTGGTCCTCACTCAGTTATAAGTTTTATGATATTAGCGGGTCCATTAAGTAAAGTTTTAGTAGTTGAAGTTGAAGTTATACTAAGTGAAGTTTCATGTATCATTTAAGTTTTATTTATGAAGTATCAAGTCAAGTTGTTATTGAATTAAGAAGTTAATTTGATGTGAAAGTTGAAGAAGTTATTAAAGAAGTTTGAAGAAAATACATAGAGATGTTTCTTTCTTCATTTCATTGAATTGTCAAGTATTGATAATATAATTCCCGGCAAGTGTGATCGTTACACTGCCAAATAACTCAGGTATTTTGGTACATCATTATACCTGTGTCTGCCTATTAACTCCTGTGTCTGTCCTATTTATGTGAATGTTTCCGTTGTGTTCTCTATATGAGAAAAAGAGTCCTTGTAATCACAACAAATCTCCATAAGGATTAATAAAGCAGTCTTAGTCTGGGGGAGGAGCTAAATAAATAATTTGATAGAACGTGATTTAGAAATTTAGTTTGGAGATTTAACTTTAACTGCAAGTGACAAGTCGTATATTTTATTAGTTGTGAAATTAGATCTAGTATTAATTTGAATCTATTTTTTATTGAGCTTGAAAGAAGATATTCATTTTTTAAACAGTTTTATTTTGTATATTCTGTACATTACAGTGATTCCCAGTTATTGAACTAAAGTTATGTATTTGAATTAAAAGGATCTTCGTTTATTGATAAGACATATTTAGCTCTAGAGATATACCTACATTACCCCCGGCACGTCACAGTAACAACTTGTAACATTTGACATAAACAACAAAAGAGCATTGTGACAGTGAGCATTGTGTAGTGCTTCTGAAGTTGTTTTTGTGTGCGCACATCTCTTTCTCCAGTCTATCCCATTTCCCAGATTTCTAGGGGAACTTCGTTTTAATAAAAAGTTGTATTTCAAACAATCTAAAAATGTATTGCTCATATTTGATAAAAAATGGAGTTTTCGTGTACACTTCTTATTAAAGTTTGAAGAGTGCAGAAATGTCGCGCGGCATTGTTTAAGCAATGAATGCTTTTTTTTTTATTTTCCATAGAAAACATATTTGCCAATAACTAATGATTATGGAGAAACTGGTAAGTCAAATAATGCCTACAACTTAGATATATATTTATAGATAGTGTATAGAATAACAGTTTTGTAGAATATATAAAGCACATTTCTTATTGCATGTGCTAGGACTAATTCGTACCAGTACTCTTTTATCACTGGTGCCATTAGAGGATGGAATGGGTTGCCAAAACATCAGCCAGGAAAACCAATGACTTAGATTTTATGTCTCCAATTAAAATATCCGAGCAGATTAACAGACGGATACGCGAATGAGCTATTATCTTCTTCTTGGAATGAACGAGGACTTCCGTCAAGTTATGCTATCGATAAGAGTTATTTTCTCTTACTATTCAACTGTATAGAGAATAGTTCGCATTTTTATTGTATTTTGTAGTCTCTCTTCAAGCTACTTCTAAATAGGATTGTCCCATAAGAACCTAAAGGGTCCAACATAATGGAATAATTGAGATAGATATGTGCAACACGATTTGAGACTTCAATGTCTTTTGTATCTGTTGTTTTGGTCGCGCAACGTCACACAGGAATCTATAGTTTAGGTCTTTCTCTTTGTATTCATTCGATTGTTTCAGTCACTATTTTCCTTACAGATATTCAAATGCCAACTAGGAATATTTCGGCTCATCTCAAGTATTACATACAGGATAAAGGTAAACAAAAATTGATATTTATTTCACATAATGGCAAACGAATGCATTGGAATGTCTCCTTCATTGATCACTTCAGTTGTACGTTCTCTCATTGTGCTTCTCCTTGCACCGTAACATTGTAAATTTCAAATCATTTCTTTGTATCTGCTTCTCTATTTAAAGTTAGAGAAGGGGGAGGGGAACTCTTTCTCTATTTGTACATATTTTTAAAACAAAATCATACATTTCTGGTTGTTTCTAAGGACGAACTTAGGGGCATTTATGTTTCTATATTGAGTGGCTATTTGACATGCCATAGTTTGCTGCGCTATTAGATTACAAAAATGACTTTAAGGATGAGAGATAATATGTTTGTTTAAAAAATGGTACACGATGTTTGATTAAAATTTAGAAATTTAACAATGTATTCTACAAAATATCTTTTTTCTCTGTTTCATTTTCATGTTCAGTTAAAATTTCGTTAGACTAAAATTATTTTTTGACTAAACACTAATCTCATACCTTAATGTTTCTGAAGGTGGAATGGCAAGAGGCTCAAATATAAAACTGCTGTTCAATTCCTCTGCATCAAATAACTACGTCAATGGAATACAACTGTCGGGAAACGGTGTTGTCATCCAGACAAAGGGAAGCTACTTTGTCTACAGCAACATCCTGTTTTTAACAAACAATTATAAGCGCTGCGATCAATTAGCGGAGAAGGTATAATTACAAAGCTTGTATCAACTCATTATGTCTATACGGATAGAATTTTGTACACCTTATTTCTCCCACTTCATATTCTCTTCTCGGATCAAGTTGAAGCTTTGCATAATTAGTCATTACTAAAGAAGTAATACCAAAATACCTTAAAACCTTAGTAATAAATTTTCAAAGCATTAGGAACAAAACAGCAGACTTAGAAATTTTATTAGAATGTGAGAAATCAGACATAATTGCAGGAACAGAAACTTGGCTACATCCTGAAATTTATAATGCAGAAATTTTCAAAAGTAATTATGAAATTTTTAGAAACGATAGGGCTGATAATCATGGAGGAGTTCTTCTAGCAATAAAAAACATTCTTATAGCAGAAGAAATTACCTTACCTAACTCAAAAAATATAGAATCAACATTTTGTAAAATTAATACCACCTCAACATCCCTAATAATAGGCAGCATTTACAGACCACCAAATTCTAGTTTAGAATACATGCAGGAACTATGTAATCAGATTACTACACTTAAAGAGACAAATAAAAATGCTGTTTTTTGGATTATGGGTGATTTCAACCTACCTGATATAAATTGGAAAACACTAACCGTAGGTAAACACCAAAACATTAGGACATAAATGAGCTTCTCATAGAAACTTTACACAACCTAAGTTTAGATCAAATCATTAAAAAGCCAACTAGATTAAACAACACGTTAGATCTCTTCTTAACCAACAGACCTGGATTAGTAATTGATGATGATATTATCCCTGGTCTATCAGACCATGAGATCATAAAAATACACAGTCAGATAAAAGCAGTAGCCAATTCAAAACCCAAAAGAAAAATCTTACTCTGGAATAAATGTAACCTAACACAACTACACCAACGCATTAAACTATCAACAAACATTCTTATTAGAAAAAGACATTAACCAACCAATCAATGACCTCTGGAATTTCATTAAAAACCATCTTAAAAGCATTATAGAAAATCATATACCAACTAAATACACATCAAACAAAATAAATAAATGCTGGTTTAATAATAGACTAAAGAAGCTTTGTAAACAGAAGGAAAACCTATATTGAAAATTTAAAGAAACTAAGGCAGAAAGAGTTTACAAAAAGTATATAAAAATTAAACACTTAACCCAAAAAGTAAGCAGAAAGCTGCAGAGTGAATACATAAACCATGTGATATCTAAAGATAACAACAAAAACCTATGGTCATACATTAAGTCTAAGAAAATGGAAACAACAGGCATAGCGCCATTAAAAGAGGAACATAACATAATACATAATGATAATGAAACTAAAGCAAACATCCTAAACAAATACTTTGCATCAGCATTCTCAGCCCCAGGAGGTAAAGACATATTTCTTAATTTGAACCAAGTAGACAACATAGAAGATTAAGTAGTACAAGAAAATGGAATTCAAAAACTATTAGCCAACACCAACCCAAATAAAGCGTCTGGACCTGATGGTATTCCAGCTAGATTACTCAAAGAGCTAAGCAATGAGCTAGCCCAGTGTTCAAAATACTCTTTCAGGCATCGCTTAACCAGGGCAGAGTACCAAAGGACTGGAAAGAAGCTAATGTCACCCCCCTATTTAAAAAAGGAAAAAATCTGATCCAGGAAACTACAGACCAGTATCACTTACCAGCATCACATGTAAAATCCTAGAACACATAATATGTAGCAACATCATAAACCACTTAGACAAACATAATGTCCTCACCCCATACCAACATGGCTTTAGGAAATATAGATCATGTGAAACACAACTAATAGGACTAATTGATGATTTTTCAAAAGGTTTAGATAATAGTGAACAAATAGATGCTATCTTATTAGATTTTTCCAAGGCTTTTGACAAAGTTCACCACCATAGTTTGCTTAAAAAATTAAAATATTTCGGCATTAATGGTCCACTGCATCAGTGGATTAAAGATTTTCTGATAGGAAGAGAACAAACTGTAATAATAAATGGCTCTAACAACACCAATAACAGTAAACTCAGGTGTACCTCAAGGAACAGTCTTGGGTCCACTACTATTTTTAATTTACATAAATGATTTACCAAATTGCATTACTTCAGGAACAAAAGTCAGATTATTTGCAGACGATTGCATAATATATAGAACAATAAAAACAACACAAGACACAGATATTTAGATGAATTACAGAAATGGGAATCAAATTGGAGCATGTCTTTCCACCCAGAAAAATGTCAGTTGTTAAGAGTAACAAAAAAACTAAAATTAATTCCACTTATCTTATTCATGACAAACCAGTAACACAGACTAAAAACTCAAAATACCTAGGTGTTATAATAAATGAAAAACTGTCATGGAATCCACATATTGATGAAACTATAAAAAAATCAAACAAAGCATTAGTATTTATTAGAAGAAATTTCTATAAATCAAATAAGAACATAAAACTAAAATGTTATTTAACCTTAGTTAGGCCTATAATAGAATATGCATCCACCGTTTGGGACCCCTCAACTTAAGAAAACATTAAGAAACTGGAACAAACACAAAATAGAGCAGTGAGATTCATAACAAACGAATATTCACATTTGACTAGAGTAACACCATTAGTAAAATCACTAAATTTAGAAAGCCTTCAGAAGACTCAAAAGTAAAGTAGCAATTATACATAAAACACTGAACCATAATCTTCAAATACAAAAACAAAATTTAATAAAATACTCTGAAAGACACAAAGATAAAGCACACTCCTCGTCCCATATGCTAGGACAAATTTGTACAAATACTCCTTCTTCCCTAGTGCTATTAGAGTATGGAATGGGTTGCCTGAGCTAGCCAGGAAAACCAGTTACTTGGCAGAATTTAAGTCATTGGTTAATATGCATGACTAAATGCATGACGCGTAGGACGTAATCTTTTTATTTTGTAACGCCTGTATTATATAAGATAAGATTGTCCTTAAAAATACACGAATCAATCAATTGACCAATTTTTTTTTATCATTGAGTCATAATTAATTAATTTTGTTTTATAAATTAATAAAGTACAAGCAAAGGGGAGATAAGCCTTGTGTAGAGAATTAGGTCGTCGTCTAAAAATTTGAAACTAACACTACATAACTATAAAACCTTTTTTTTTTTCCCGCACCTGTCCAGCTTTTGGCTATTTCAGCAGCCAGTGTGTAAGGTTTAGCCTTGAAGTTCGAATTATAGTCGAACAACTTTCTTTTTCTTTTTTTTAATCGCCTTTAACAAGCCATCACGTAAACCAGGTTTCCCCCCTTCTCAGCCCAACAAGCGATTGGGACCATAGCGCTTTGAGAATATTCATAGCTTGACATGGCGTTCAGCAAAGGGCTAAAAATATTTCCAATCGCACAGATTTGTTATTTTTTGGTCTCTAGAAAACTCGAGATCTATTACAAATGTAATTGTTTGATTGATTCAAAATAATTGTTACGATATGCTCTTAATATAAGGTTTTTTTTTTTTTAATGATTGAAAATATTCCTGGAACTATTTGTTTCCCCCAAGCTTATGTTGCCTATACGTAAACCCAGTCCTGGATCACCACTAGGTTCAGCGGGTCAAGACACTCTTTGAGAGACCTAAGCTATAAGTCAGTGTTGAACAAACCTGTTTTTTTTTTTAGTATTTATTACCAACGCAGGTGTCACGGAATGCATCATATGTATATAATCGCGAAACGACCATCTTATGGTTTGAATTAAGAGTTTTCCTTCTGCTAGATGGGTAGCCAACCAAGGCTAACGAGTCCCTCCTGCCCGAAGCTTACTGGTTAAGGCGACAGTTACTTGCATTTGCCTTTTCTGTTAGTGATCAATATTTCCGTCCGACTCAATACCTTAGCCGAATGTGAAGGAGTTAGACCCGTTGTCAGAGACTGAGACGCACACCATATGGAAGCTTTTTATAGGTAGTGGAGTGCTTATTTATACCACTTCAGGTAATGATACCAGAGTACGCCTCTCTGCTACAACGTAGCACTCGGGTGGAAACGAACGCTTAAGGAAGAGATTAGTCTAAATGAATAACAAAACAAGACTCCAGTGGGAGTGTCTCAGGGAATGCGAGAGCTTTCCCATTGCACAGTGCGGAGTTGAAAGAGAGCTTCCACGTCCGTCCCTGTCGATAATCCATGAGCCGTTCCGCAGAGGAAGTTACACTAATGGCGAGTCCTGCACGGTTAGCTTGGTAAAACATAGAAAAATGGTGGCGGGTCCCGGTGTGCTCGGCAATGTATTCTAGTCCATGCGCCCGGAGTGCCGGATATATCGGAAATAGCAATGTTTTACATAGGCATTGACTTGGACCTCTTCCAGACAGAACTGTTTGTTCAAGCAGGCTTACACGCCTAGTGTTCGAAGAGCCTTCGGTTCAACTCTTTTGACAATCTCACGGTAATGAATACCGTTTGGGTCTGATGTGTAGTTAAATTTAAGTAGAAACGGAAATTGAAATGAGGAAGTTGCGATGTTTTTTTAAACTTAATTATTCTTTATTTGTTAATCAGGTTTGGAAACATGTGGTCAAGTTAATCCGGGCATCATTAGGAACACTAGAAGATTTACTGCTGGCCTACCACACTTGCTGTAATGAGTGTGAAAGAGAAAGGACGACCTCCTACACGGGTATGCCTAATTTAGTGGTGCCTAATCCTTATCAGGCTGGATGCAATCTAGGCCCTACATTTCTGACAAGCGGACCACGGGCACCAACGTTAGGTTCAGCATGACCGAGACTATGATGCCTTATTAAGGGCCGAAATTGACCTGCAGACCGTAGTTTTGGGCATTACTGCTTTTATTTAACAAACCGATGACTTCTACATCGAAAAGCTATCTCATAACCTAACACCAAAGACCTATATCTCTGTTATATAGGTTTGTGTCTAACACTTATAACTAACTAGGGACTATTTAGACGAAGTGTTGTTTATGCCTTTTGAGAGTAATGAATCAGAGTTGCTTAAAAGAAGGCCAAATTATACACTAAGCAACTACGTTGATTTACTAGAAACCAATGATTTAGAATTAACGTTTATTTAAAAATTTAAAAATATATATATTACCCAGAATGAACATATTACCCAGAATGAACATATTACCCAAAATGAACATAGTACCCAGAATGAACATATTACCCAGAATGAACATAGTACCCAGTATGAACACTTTTTGTCTTATGCCAACCATTTTGGATGTATAGAACAATGTAGTTTCTGCATTCTCTTGTTTTTGTGAATTGCAATGCGCTTTAATGGTACATTTTCTTTCCGTGAGACAAGGAGTACACAAGATTCCTTTACGTAAAATGAACAGGGTTGTCCCGAAGGAAAACGTATTATAAATCGAGGTAGGGTTTACATCCATTGCCTCTCGGGGGCAGAAAGAATTTTCAGTCCCAATGTATTTAATACAATTTACAATGGTGTTCGTCTCACTAAGGACTTAGGTCCTCCAGAACCGTTCCGCGCATTGATCTCCACAAAGATCTGTCACTGGCAATGTCTGAAGCCATCTCCCACCTGGTATCCACTGTTCTGAGGTCCTCCATGAAAGTGTGGCGCCTAGTTATAAGCGGACGTCCCTGTTTGCGCTTTTTTTCTTATTGGCCTTCATGTTATCGCAACTCTTGGTGTATGCGTAGTTCATTTTGTCGGAGAACATGTCAAGGAAACCTCTGTCACAACCTCACTAAGTGTTCGACTCTCGGTTCGGCATAGGATTTCCTTGCTTAAGACCCGATCTATAAAACTGAGTCCTACAATCCGTTTCAGCCATTTTTGTTGAGCCACATTTATTTATGTTTTTTCTCAATTTTGGCACATGACTTCCATGTCTCACATGCATATGTTGCTGTTGGGATGGCGAGTGTGTAAGAAGGTGTATTTTTTTTTTAGCATCATAGCTGCAGAGACAAATAAGCTATATAAACAATTTCTTTCTCAGCGGGAATGTTCAACCTAAACTTCAACGACTCCCTCTACGTCGAGGTCACAAGTGAAGGCATCAGATTTGAACCTACCTCTAGTTACTTTGGTCTTACGTTGATGGAAGCTCCACCTCTAAATGACTGACACATGTGAACGTTTAACTTCATGCCTATTAAAGTGTTAGACACACTATACATTTTTCTCCACTATTTTTGTTAGCTTACGATTGGAAAATGTCGGGTTACATGTCTTGTTAAATGTCATGGTAAATTTCATGTTTAAATGTGGTGTAAAAGGCGTTCAGTTTTGCCCCGATAAATTTCATTAAACCGTTGAACCTAAAAGAAGCTTGGTGTGTGTGTGTGTGTGCGTGCGCGTGCGTGCGTGCGTGCGTGTGTGTGTGTGTGTGTGCGTGTGTGTGTAAAATTGTGAGAGTGTGTGGATCTGTGTGTGTGTGTGTGTGATTGTATGGGTGAAAATGTGAGTGCGAGGTGTAGATTTATGTAGGCCTACGTGTGATTCAGAGCGTGATAAAGCATGTGTAATTAGCTGAGAGAATGAGAGTGTGTGTTAAGTAAGAGTGTGAGTCAAAGTGTGTGTAAGTGAGAGGTGTAAATGTACGAGTGTGAAGGATGTGTGTGAAATATGTGTGTGAGTTGAAATGTGTGGATGTTTGTGTGTGAGTGAAATTGTGTGTATTCTGCGTGAGCGAGTGTGTGAAACTTTGTATGTGTCTGAAATAATTTCTTTGTCAGAACGTTTTTTTTTTAATAAGTGGTGTGCATGTTTATGTAAAACAAATTCCACTTTCAGACCTTGCGATCTATAGGGCAGATGATGTTAAGGTCATCTGTTTCTGTGACCTACGGTTAACGAGCAGGGTGTCATGTGTCCAGCACAATGACCGACCTCCTTAAGTCGGGTACCCATTAGAGTTGGCTGAACTCAGGGGCGTCCAAAAAGTCACGAAATTAAAAATCCCAGTCTTCACCTAGATTCGAACCCGCATTTCTTGTCTGGGCGCCTCTGAGTCCATGCACATGACACCCTCGTTAACCTTATGCCACAGAAACGATGACGTTTACATCATCTGCCCTACAGACCACAAGGTCTGTAAGGAGAACTTTACTTTAATATCAGGTACCTATTAGAGCCGAATGGATTCAGAGTCGGCCAATCAGCCACCATCTACATATTAAACAAAAAATTATTTATATTAAAAGCAAAATTCAAGTGGTCCATCTGCTAACAGACACTTTAAAAAAGCGTTTAAATGGCAAACTATTATAAAGAATGTGATTTGAACTGGTAGGACAGAATGGAGAGGATTAGTGAAGACACAAACTATACAGATTAAGTCAGTGACGGTCTCATCCCACGAAGAGAGCCGAACTGAAAAAAGTCTAGCCCCTTTAAACACACTGGCGGACACCACGTTTACCCCAGATGTGGCGAAGAATGCTTCTCCACAAAACGGCTTTCTAAACTGAAAAGTGGAATCTCTCAACCATAAGAGTACCGGTCATTCTACAACTGAAGGCATCCAATAAAATGTATGGAGTTATAATGTAGCCCTTGCTTAGCCTGAAATATCCATAAAAAAATAATACATCCTAGGCATATCATACGAAAAACATGCATATCATGCTTTTCGTATTTTCTATACAGTCGTTTACCCCTGCAGCAGTAAATCTTTGTTTACGCCTATCTATGTATTAATTTAATCTTGGATGTTTAATAGAGACTTAAATTCAGCAAACTCATTGATATTCCTGGCTGATTCAGGCAACCCAGATGGTCTTCTTGATGGCCCCGTGTTTATACCCTGCCGGTGCCAACGCACGTCGCCCAGCAACAAGGAGCCAAGTATTCACCACATACGATAAAGTAGTGAAATGAGACAAAAATAGAGACAGCGCCGTGAACCGAACCAGCGACGATGGAAACGACACCACCGCCTAACAGAATCGAACGTAACCTCCAGACAGTGCCGGCCCTAACATTGCGGGGCCCTATGCAGTCTGGGTAGGGGTTAGAATAATGGCAAAAGTAAGATTGTGTATTAGAAAATACATTCGTCTTTGCAATACCGTTTTTTTTAATATAAAAAAATGAAAATTGACAATGTCGTTTTTTTTAAATCTCGCATAGGATTGACACCCCATATTGACAATTTTGTCTATTTTTTCGTTTTTCAGGAGATTTTAATAATTTCAAATTTCCAGGACTTTTTCGTATATTTTGAAATCTCAGGAGATTTCCATGAGGCCGCGGAAACCCTGTGATTATATATGCGCTCTAATGTTTTAACTTCATAATTTAAACCTAGAATTAGCGCGGGGCCTATGAAATAGAGGGGCCCACTGCGGCCGCATAGGTTGCAGTGGCCTAAGGCCGGCCCTGACTCTAGACCATCGGGATGTCAAAAAAAAAAAAAAAAATATTCTTCTGGTCCAGAGTCATTAGCCCGTATGCAATGGTCACATACTCCAGATAGCCCCGCAACACTCGTGATCAATAACAATTTTAACATAGCAGACACATACAGCCGTTGGGCATGTAATAGACAAACAATAGCCCTATCTAATTGTGTATCTCTCATTATGACAAATGGACAACCTAAATACAGTACATAGAGAAGCTTCAGTGAATATGAACTATTAAGCTGGAAACGTAAACTTATATGTAAAAGATATGGAACAAATGAATGATACAATGATTTTCATTTATGTTCAATATGTAAGTACTTGTACGGCTTTGTCCTAACATATGGAATAAGAAATGTGCCTTAGATGTGCTAAAAAGTGTAGGACCTATAGGAAAAAAGGTCATTAATCCAACGTAAAGCCTGTTCCTGTTTGTTCGTTGTAGATATCAAGATGAAATTGATAATGAACATTCCTTACTCCCTGATAAGCTTATAGAGTTATTGTTGTTTATTGTTGTGTCTGTTTATCTTCAAATACTCTCGTGATAAGCTGGGTTACCTCTCTTTTTTTTTTTATCTCGATACAATTATTAATAAAATATAACTTGAAAAGATTAAACACGGCTTAAATTAATCTACTTGCATTTATTAGGCCTATCTTTCCAGTTCAACTAGTCTTTTTTCTCTTTGAAGTTAAACCAGCCTGTACTCTCTTTCAAGTTAAACTTTCAAGCTTCTTACCGAAAATAAATACTTGAGTGTTAAAAAGTTTAAATACTATACAATTTTCATTATTTGATTTTTCTACTCGTATTGTTAACATTCTTGCTGTATATATCCTAAGTACTTTTAATAAACAAATTATGTTTTAAAAGCCCAATTAAGAGACAAAGATAAGAGACAAGAGCCCAAGGATTCCTATGATGTAAAAAGCTAAACAAGTCAAAACAAAACAACAACAAAAAACTGATGTATCCTTAAAAAACAACAACAATAACACAGCAATAATAATAATGAATCTCTGGATTAAGTACGAATTCAGTATTGGACATGACCAAGCTGACCCAGTTTTGACCTAAATATTTTGCCACACATAATGCAAAGCAGGATGAGGTCTGTTTACGTTTTCTTGTTGGCTTAATGCGAGAATGTCTTCAGAAATGTTTGGCTCAAAATGTGTGTTCTTCATGAGAGATCTCCAGACTCCAACTGTACCTTTCAAAGTCTATTTTCGGCGAGCTGCTTTGCTCTATGCCACTGAGGGCAAAATAGCGCCTTTTTATCTTGAATAGCACTTCCTGAAGGCACCTCCGTGACGCCGTGTCAACTTGTACAAGCCTCGGGACAAAATAAAACAAGACGCTGCTCAAAATGTTCCTAAACATTTTTTTAATAGTTAGTTATAGTGTATCCTAGGCATCTCTCTCGTTCTCTCTCTCTTTCTTTCTCTCTCTCTCTCTCGCTCTATATTTTCCTCTCTCTCTTTCTCTCTCTTTCTCTCTCACTCTTTTTCTCTTTCTTTCTCTCTCTTTCTCTCTCTCTTTCTCTCTATCTCACTTACAAACACTCACACACACACACACACACAAAGGTTAGAAACAAGATCACAATAACAATTGGGCCCCACATTGACATTAACATTGACAAAAAAACAACAACAATACAATCTGAAACTTTATGTCCATATCACAAGGTACCCAATGCTCGTAAAGACCTTCCTTCAGTGAACAGTGCTAGGAGAAAGAAGAAGAGGCAGAGAAAACGATGGAAAGACGACATAAAAGAATGGACAGGTCTGCCAATATGGAAGATATTCTACCCAAGGCAAAAGACAGAGATGAATGGAGAAAGACTGTGGACAGGTCATGTGTGGTGCCCCAACGGCTCGACAAACTAAAGGTTATGTGAATGTGTTGAAGTGTATCCAAAGGTTATGTTAGATGAACAAATGCGCAGATTCTCGATAAGCACAAATATTGTTGTTGTTTTTTCGTAATGATGTCCCTTTGACTTTATCTCCTATACTAAATTGGATGCTGACGACATCAATGTGTTACATTGGGATATATTTGGATATGACATGATGAGGTTGTAAATGTATTACCGTGCTTATAATGTCCAAACATTTCCTTCGCAAATGCATTCAATTATTTGACATTGTTTTATTTCAATATACTCTCGTATCTAACTTTTCTCAATTGCTATTACCTGCATGGGCCTCTACGTTTCTATAGATAGGCTCGGTCTTTGGGGTTCGGCTATTAGAGACTGGCCAGAGGGCAACGATTTGAGATTAATTAGATAATAATTAGAATCTATATAAAATATATTTAAATAATGAAATGAATTTTTAAAAAAAGTAACCTTGGAATAATGATTTTTTGCCGCCTAATTGCGATGTACCCATTGCTTAATAGTTAGAAGCGGCCCTCTCTCTCTGTGTGTGTGTGTGTGTGTCTGTGTTTGTGTGTGTGTGTGTGTGTAAAAAAAAAGAGATAGCAGAATATAAAAGTAAAGTTCTCCTTGCAACCTATGGAGCAGATGATGTTAAGGTCATCTGTTTCTGTGGCCCACGGTTAATGAGGGTGTCATGTGGCCAGCACAAAGCAACAGAATATGTTAATTAATTAAAGCGAATCATGACCTGGAAAATAACCAAATATTTTTCTTTCACTGATCAGCTTTGTCCAGCAGTAACCTTAGCACTAGCTGAAAATTGTAATGACCCATTGCTGACCATCGAGATGCTCATTAAAACATGTTTTCCACTCACACAATTGTCGCAGCGCGGTGGCCGAGAGGTTAAGCGGTTGGCTTCCGAACCTGGGTTCCTGGGTTCGAATCTCTGTGAAATGTGTGATTCACCAAACACTAATAGGCACCTGACTTTAGTTGGGGAAAGTAAAGGCGGTTTATCATTGTGCTGGCCACATGACACCCTGTACGTTAACCGTTGGCCATAGAAACTGATGACCTTAACATTCTTCTGCCCCATAGATCGTAAGGTCTGAAAGGAGCCCTTTAGTACTTACACAATTGTCAAATAACTGTTTTAAACTGTATTCAGAATCTTGGATGTGAATTTGATCTTTACATTGTTTAGTGAGACATAGATAAAGTTGAAATGTTGTTTATCAGATGATGTAAGGTCACGTGACTATCGTTTCTCAAACTATAGGTGCTCGCGCCCCAACCAGAACACAGCGAACAAATTGATAAGATGAAACCTCTTAAGTAGAAACTAATCACTTCTGGGTGAAGCGTGACGCGAAAGAAAGACACCGAGTACTTAGCAGGGTATCTCGAAAAGGACCTTTTACAAACTGGTAGGAGAAGAGAATAGTTTGAGATTCACTGTCATATGTCTATCATTAGCCGTGACGAACTTTGTTTACTTTCTAAAGTAAGGACTTGAGGTAGGTTCGAATTTGTTCTGAAATTTTTTTATTATTAAGAATTATTCATTAAATTGAGCCCAAATTTCTTAAAGTCTGTATTATATTATTGCATTAAGCTCTTTAATCAAGTGCTCTGCTATAAGAGCTTATCTGTTTCTTTGAAGGCCTTTTATTTCCCTATTTATTTTAGAGATAATCTTTATGTTTGTTGATGGATTCTAAAGACAGTTTTTAAATATAATATTCTAATCACTTTAACAGACGCAAGTCAGCAAGCTAAGCAAGAAAAGATGAATAATGTTTATTAATGAAATAAGACGAGAAACGTTTACAATTATAATAAATAGCGGAGGTCAAGCAGTCTGGTTCTGCCTTCTGCCGATGTATTCACACGTCCTTTATACCAGTCCACTATTCAGGCAACCCCTGGCGTGCAGCACTAACCAAACACTTTGCTGTGTTGATCCAGGTCCACCCTCCAATTATCAGGCAAAGCGAAGGACATGCCCTTATTCTCTAGCTCTAGATCTCCAGACTATTTCCTTTTTTTTTATTTTTTTTACAGTATGTTCTTGTCCCATAATGAATGCTGCGCATCATAACCCAGGAGAAAAGATAAAGCAATACGTTGGCCTCCTTCAGTGGTAGGTCAACTATGGTTCATCTCGTAGAGGACTAGATCAAAACCTGGGCATTAGCTATGGTTAGAAAGATATAGCCCCCCTGCCCTATCCCCCTATCCACGCAGCCGATGTCTCATAAGGAACAGCGAATACCCGACACAGTTTGGGATCAGTAGAGATCGTCCAGGATGCGGCATATTAAGCTGCTATCTGCTTAAGAGTCACATGCTTCTGATTTTTCTTCAGGTCTGATTCCCGAAACCTTCCCAGTGTTTGGATACAGTCTCAGGGCAACAGAAGTTTGGTGTCAGGGTTGGACAGCTAACCAGCCTCTCCTGTCCGAAGATTACTGGTTTAGGCGTCAGTTGCTCGGTTTCGCCACTTCTACTGTTAGTCACCGTGAAAGTTGACAGAGACCATTTAAGAACCATGCCATGGTAAGCAATTAATAGGTAATAATAGTAATAGTAATAATAATAATAATAATAATAATAATAATAATGCCGCTACCATTATTGACATCGCGTACCACTATCTAATAATTTAACAAGATTACAAAGAGAGGCGGCCCCCGTGGGAGACGGATCCCTGTCGAATCCGCATATTCGCTGGTCGACGGAGGATGGCATCGAGCAGAGTATGAAACCGAGACCGTAAAGATAATCAGTCCTGCGCGCTAACCACACGACCAGGCATTGCTCTTAATCTAATGACAAACTGGTTACAAACTAATAGCCTACTATTGATAATATACCTACATATTACGGAATGACAACTACCGGAAATGTACAATATGTCAGAAGAGCGATTTTAGATAATCTTTTGGTATTGAGCATTTTCATTTAAATGAAACTAGAATGAGCATGTAGATCTACCTAAATTAAACTATTAATTTAGCACTCTCAATATCTATATCTACTGGATCTAGATCTAAAATATATATTTGGGATAATGTAGATGTAATTTAGATAAGATTTGTATTAAAAAAAACACTAGATAATCAATTAATAGACTTATTGCAATATGAAATATTAAAATAGTAGATTAGTTTTAGTATTTTATAACATTGCAACATTGACAATCTAGACTTTAGAAATAAAAATCTACACTTTAAGCCTAGAAATTGAAATTATAGATCTTGATCTAGTCTAAATCATGGCTGTCTGGTAGTGCAGTATGCGCGCTGGACTGTCAGTTTGGATTCATCGATGGTCCCAGGTTCAAACCCTGCCCGCTACCATCCCCCGTCGCCCTACGGGAGGTTTGGACTACAACTCTGAAGGAACATCCGAAACATGTAAAACAACAAACATTCTAAACTAGACCAAAAAATTATAGATCTAGATTCTATATTGATTTTAATTAGAACTTAAATCTAGATCTAGTTTAAAAAATCTAACTCTAGTGTAAAAAAAATTTAGATCTAGTGTAAAAAATCTAGATTAGATCTAAATCTAGCTATTATGTCTTTTTAAAATGCGAGTCACATTACGAGGTTTAATAAACATTACTATACCGAGTTGTTTTAGCATTTAAAGAATTTATTCCATATGACGTCAAAGGAAAAAATACACTACGTCACACAACCTATTTAGACTAAAAAATGTCATCTATACGAGCAGCTTCTCGAGGGATCATAGACATTGGTGCACCGAGTTTGTTCTTTTAGCATTTCATTTCATGGGCTAGTTAGACTTAATATATATATACAAGGATTAAAGACGCTTTTTTTAGTTTTGTCTGTCAGTCTGTCTGTCCGTCATGTTAATTGCGAGAAAAAAAAAGACTAAAAGCTATTGAAAATCTGATTAAAATCTAATTTCCCTTCCGAAACATCGCATTAGTTTTAAGTTTCTATAATAGATTGTTCCGGATGTTTATATATTTATAGTGAGAGAAAATAAGAATTCCAGATTAATCAAATGCCGTAAATTAAATTTGTGGGATGGTCTGTTATGAAAATTAGATGTACCATAGCCTTATGGAGATTTTTTCAAACAATACTTTGGTGTTAGGAAGTTGTTTTCCTTAAAAATCATAGCATAACATTAACGATAATTAGATTTTCTAATGTTTTAGCTAGAAAGTTAAATGTAGTGTAAGAGAGAAGTGCGATTTTACATAAATATAGTTAAACTATTTTTCATTAAAGAAATCCGGAACAACCAATTTTCGTAAATGAGAAAATTATGTGTTTTATTTATTAGAAGAGGGATTTCAAACATTTATTAGCGTCATTAGATTTTTCAAATAAATTTCGGATCATTTTGGCGACGATTTGTAAGAAAATTAAGGTAATGTAGGTCGATTTCTTTTTCGAAACAAAATCCGGAACATTCTTTACCGATTAAACAACTTTTATTATGTTTCGGCAAGAAAATTAACTGTATAATAAGTCTAAAAAATTATTTTCAATAATCATTTCTAGTAAATTACTTTCTTATTTTAAAATCCTGAATAACCTATTGTCGATATTTTTGAAAAAAATAAAATTATTTGACATAAATTTGTTTTAAGTTAAAAATTCGGAACAATTGATATTAATAAATAAACTATAGTGATGTAGTGTCAAAGAATATAAGTGTAATATTAGTCAATTATGCGATTTCAAACAATCATTTGACATAATTAATTTTTTATAAAACAATATCCGGAACAAATTTATAGTTATTGAAATATAAATCAATATAGATATTTTTATTTAGCATTTATATGCTATTTACATTAAAAAACCGAAACAATATATTAAAGATCATGTGTTTCTTGCAATGTTTAAGCATGGAAATAAAATCTAAAAGCTAGAAGAGCCTCTAGTGTTATTTGTTAATCTAATCGTGATGGACAGACCGACCAACAGACAAAACTCACAAAAATAATCTTCTTTTATTCGGATGGGGGCACTATACAAAAAATACATAAAATCTGATTTTTTTAAAAAGTTTAAGGAATTGGTGCAACATTACATAATATTGCGACGTTACGCTACTGCACGAAAGTCGCTGCATAAAAGTCCATTTTAAAAAATGTGCGTGATACTTACATACAAAGCCTTTATAAACAAACAGAAATGTTTTCTTTTAACTTTAACAGCTAGTTGACTAGAAAAAACATCTTTAACTATTATTTATATTTGTTGTAAACATTTTCTGTACATTTTATAAATATATTTGACTTAGTGATACTAAAAATACATATAAATTGTCCTTCTTTGTTAGCATATTGTAACATTGCCTCCCTTACATTTACGTAATTGTTTTAGAATTGGTGTATTTTTGTGAAAAAATTGGTTGCATAATTAATTTCATAAATTAAACGGTTTGCTTTTAGAAAACCAAAAGTAGCCGTTGCACCTAAACTTTTCAAGCCGCATTGAATGATGAAATAATATTTTTCATATCTCTTCTAGTTTTCGAGATCTGAGTGTGACAGACGGACAGACGGACATTTTGCACAATCCTAATAGCGGCTTTTTCCCCTTACGGGGGCCGCTAACAAAAACTGAGCTGGAAAAACAACAAAAACGTGGGAACCTAGGCTTGGAGATTAAGCTTTTATGGAAGTTATCTAAAACAACAATATACACCATTGTTATATCAACCGAGGGGATAATAGCAACTGACCTCACAGATACCTTCAAGGCCCTTAACATTATCAGCAACATTTTCGTTGCCTGTCAGAGGGTGGTACTGCTGCAGACCTGCCACATCACCAGAAAATTCCTCGGTGGAAACTGATAAAGGGACTACGATGATTTTTTTCCCTTTTACGAAACTCGACCCTGGTAGCGCCAGAGAATGAATACTCTTTTGTTTCTAGCTGAATCTAACATAATAATAATAATAATTTTTAAAAAAAAATAATAACAGGAATAATAATCTTTATTAGGTCCTATCCGTACAGAAATTTGTCTTACAATCTGTGCATCACACCAAACAAAGCATTAAAACAGAAAACTAAAATATACATCCACCCCCACACTCACTCATACTTTACATCTGAAATGTTTGTATCAGATTGTTGAATTGTATTTAATGATTTGATTGCCAGGGAAAAAAACAGGTTTTGTGTCTGTTTGTCTTTGCATTAAGTGTCTTGTATCTCTTTTGTGAAGGTAAAAATCACACAATCCTGTCCCGATGGGTGATTTTTATTGGCTCTTAAGGGGAAAAGCCGCTATTAGGTTTGTGCAAAATGTCCGTCTGTACGTCTGTCACACTCAGATCTAAAAAAAAAAACTAGAAGAGAAATGAAAACTATTATTTCACCAAGCGATGCGGCGCGCAAAGTTGAGGTGCAATGGCTACTTTTGTTTTCTGAAAGCAAACCGTTTAGTTTATAAAATTAATTATGGAAGTGATTTTTTTTCATAAAAATACAACAATTCTAAAATAGTACATAAATGTAAGGGAGATATTGTTACAATATTATTACGTATTTCTGAATCTTCTGGCTAAATGTATTAGTAGGCACACAAATAAAAACACTGCAAAGAACTTGACGACTCAACTTTCAGTTTCATATAACTTTAATGACTATTAACTCTAACAATTCGTTACTGTAACATGTAGCGTAGAAGACTGTACAATATCTGTCAGTTTACAGTTAGCTATACTTCGTTGCAATTCATCTCTTCACTTCGTTGCAATTCATCTCTTCTCAGCTTGCATCGAGCCGTATTCCACAGAACAGACCAACGACACACTTCCCAGTGTCGCTCCAGGTCTCCCAAAGCTGAACCAAGTCGTACTCAAGTCTACCGAATCAGAGCCGCACACGTCTTACATCGACTGTAACGGCTCAAGTCCACTGTAGTTCGCTGTATAGACTTTAACGACAGTAGTCCACTCCAGTTAACTCTACCCTAGTTAACTTGCATCGAGTCGTACACATTTCTCTTCCACTAGAGCCGCACACGTCTTACATCGTCTGTATCGACTGTAACGGCTCACTCACGACTGACTTTCACATTAACTCTCTGGCTTATATAGAGTCCCTAATCGCTCCTCCAAAGTTGCACAAACACTGCTAGTATCATTTGGAAAACACGTGAGGAAACGTCACATCCTGTATTTGTTTTTACACGTAGATTCCAGAGAACACCTGCTGCAGTGTCATGAAGCCGAAGTCACACGTACTGACCTCTATCTGTCACTGTTCATTAGTAACTGCTCCCCTTCTTAGATCTGTTTGTCCCCTGGAACAACACGTGAGGACACGTCACATCCTGTCTTTGTTTATACGCGTAGATTCCAGAGAACACTCGCTGCTGTGTCATCTCGCCGGGGTCATACGTTGACTTCTACCTATCACTGTTCATTTGTAACAATATGTTAACTAAGAAAGATATTATTATTATTATTTTTTTTTTCATTATATTTATAAAAATCTACAAGAAATGTTCACAACAAATATAGGCTAAATATTAGTTAAATAGGTTTTCTCTGGTCACCTAGCTGCTAAAAAATAAAAGAAAACATTTATTGTTGTTTATAAAGGCTAAGAATGCACTTTGTATGTAAATGCTATGAACATTTTTTAAAATGGACTTTTCATGTAGCGAATTTCGTGCAGTAGTGACAGCCTCGGCAGGACATAATACTAAACTAGTTTCCTCAAAATTTTTAAATAATCAGATTTTATTTATTTTGTGTTTAGTGCTTCCCCCCATTAGGATAAAAGCCTCTTATTTTTATGCGTTTTGTCTGTTGGTCGATCTGTTCCGTATTTTTATCTTAAAACAAATTTGTGTCGAATGACTTTTTTTTACAAAAATATCGACAATAGGTTGTTCAGGATTTTAAAATAACAAAGCAATTTACTAGAAACGTTTATTAAAAATAACCTTCTAGACTTATTTTACATTTAATTTTCTTGCTGAAACATTAAAAAAAATTTTATCGGTTAAGAATGTTCCGAATTTTGTTTTGAAATAGAAATCGACCTACATTGCTTAAATTTTCTTACAAATCATTGGCAAAATTGTTCCAAATTATATATGAAAAATCTGCTATCGCCAAATAACTGTTTGAAATTCCTCTTCTAATAAATAAAACAAATAATCTTCTTCCCATTTACGAAAATTGGTTGTTCCGGATTTTTATAAAAAAACATTTTAACTCTATTTATGTAAAATCGCACTTCTGTCTTACACTACATTTAATTTTCTAGCAAAAGCGTTAGAAAATCTAATTATCGTTAATATTATGTTCCTATTTTTAAGGAAAACAACTTCCTAAGAACAAAGTATGGTATGAAAATCTCTGCTCAAGGCTATAATACATCTAATTTTTATACGAGACCAACCCAAAAAAGATAATTAACGGTTTTAGATTTATCTGGAATTCTTTTTTTTTTCTTTCACTATATATATTATATTATTATACAATTTATTATAGATACTTAAAACTATTGCGATGTTTCGAAAGGGAACTAAAGGTTAATCAAATTTTTAATTCCTTTAAGTCTTTTTTATATTAACATGACGGACAGACAGACAAAACGCAAAAAACAAAAAAATGCGGCTTTAATCCTTAATAGCCTGCTCGCTGCCATCCCTCGTCGTCCAGCGGGAGATTCGGACAAGGAAGTAAATTATCTTAACTTTGAAGGAACATCCAAAACATGTAAAACATTTTACAAAAAAAAACGGCAAATAAATCTTTGAAATATTAATACTTTTGACAATCAATGCAAATCACGTCTTGAATATTCTTTGCGAATAGGCGGATCCGACAGGGATCCAACGGACGGGGGCCGCCTGAGTTTGTGTGATAACGCAAACTCTCTTTGTAATCTTGTTCATGTTCAGATTGCCATACCAGGCAGTGATATTAAAACTTTAAATATTGCAGATGTGAGCGTGATAAAACATAGCCAAGGCCTTTTTCTAATTAATCATAATCTTTTCTGCCCTTTTTGGCTGATAAAATAGCGTAATAACTTAAGGGAGGCAACTCAACGAGGCAGCTATATTTATTCAAGGGACATAACAAGTGCATAAAACAACATCTGCCTTGAGCACAGTCTCTTCATATCAGCTCAAAACTTGGGCGGAACATGTTCTTCCTTCTAATGTCAACATCCTTCTCAGTCTGGTTTATGGCAGTGCGCACCTTCTCAACTACCTTGAATTGCGGTGAGAATGACGGGTTTATAACAATAGTATTTGCAGTAAAATTTAATTTATTGTCTAAGCAGAGGCAGCCTTAGCAGAGCGCGGGACCCTGGGTGAGTGTCATATGCGGGGCCCTAGTCTATATATACCTTACCACATCACGCTAACGGGCTTGTCCGCTTCTAAAGCTTTATGCTTTTTTTTTTTTTTGCCACTAAACATAGTACCTTACGCAGGCACTGTACTATTGGCCTTTCAACAATTACATACTGTATTGTAATTGTTTTGCATGAAAGATTTCGCCTTTTAATGTTAATAAACGGTAATTAATGATTCAGAAACATTTTTCATGAAAATCAACAAACTAGATACTAATAATTTCTGCTAGGCACGCTGGAGTCAGAAAGTAACTATTAATTACGGAGGAGAACCAGAACACTTGCAATAACCAAAATAGTTGCTTAGACGGTCACAGACTTATCAGTCACGGAACTTTCCTGGCTTGTCACTTTGCACTAATAATATTATGTCTCTTCTCTCCCGATGAGCGGTCCAGATGCCGAAGTCAAATTGGTGTTCTTTGAGTACACAAGGTGTGCGATTGGCGCCTCAGTTGTCCCTTGATGTAACATAAATAATAAATTCGTATACAAATTGTGTGAATTCTATACTAAAATTCGTCCGCCCACCCCCTTCGGGAGTGGGTGGCGGGGGGGTCGGCCTAGTTGTGGGGGGGGGGGGGCGCGATCGCCCCCATCGCCCACCCCCTGGATCCGCCAGTGCTTGCAACTGGTTCCCTATTCAAATCCGATTGGATGTCGTTTATTACAACAAAAACAAAAACGATGCTGATTGGTCGCTTCCGTCTGCCAAGATGAACTGTTAAACAATGATAGCCTTGTAGAATCGACAGGTATTAGATTACCGAAATCGAACGGTATTTGAAACCAACAATGTTATTTTAAGAGCCTGCATAGTGATAGGTACCATATAGATGCCGGAAAGGCTTCCAAAATATTGAGTAAGTGGTCCTAGTTAATGAGAGCTGATCTGGATTGCTAAGCTGAAGGTGGCATGGAAATCTACGATCGCGCCCCACCCCCCTCTCAGTCACGGGGCCTGGGTCGGTTGCCCTACTTGCCAGCCCCTAGGCCCGTTACTGGTCTAAGATAGTACCAAGATATTTAAAAGTTTGCACTGTTTAAATTATCTCTCCAGCTACAGAAACAATATCGATTCCCTTCTTTTTTCCTTACAGAAATCGATTATCATTTCTTTAGGACAATTGAAACTATTACAACTTCCGGCGATAACAACCTAGCGTAATATTTATATAAAAATACTTATATGAGTGCATTCACGGAGTTTAGCGTTTTGTCATGGATCCAAAGATCTCGGATTCAAGATACATATATAATTTATTATATATGTTGTCTTAAGCTTGTTGATTTAAACTGAATTCAACGGGTTAACCCTTATGACAGCTACTGGAAAATGTAAAAAAAAAAAAAAAGTCATTGCCTATACCGCTGTCAACATGGCAGCCTCGTAAACCGTTGACTACAGAAATAAAAAAAACAAAAAACAATTTTACTTGCCCTAGATACCTTAAATATTTTCTTAGGGAGACTTTGGTTTACAAATCCTAATACGGCGTTCATGTAATATTGACTTGTAATGCTCTAAACACAGATAATTTTTTTTTCTGAATGGATTTGTTCTCAATTTAATTATAGGATGTCAAAAATAGTTCAAAGGGCAAACTGTCTGCGATGGATTTGTGTCGTATTAGCTTTACTCTTAGCATTGCCTGCTTTCATTTTAGCAATAATCCAATGCTACAAGAATCCGGATAAACCAGTTACCAACATGAAGGTGAAGTTTTTACATAAAAAAATTGTTAGAAAAATAATACTTGTACTTCATATTAATACGAAATCCAAATTCAATTTTTAGTTCTCTTTTTTTTGTGTTTCTTCATTTTAATACGTTTAACAAAACTAAAGAGCATGTTTGAATTTTTTTTTAAACATATGTCATTTCTGACTTCTTCATTCAGATCAATGACATTATGCAAATCGTCGGTACAGTATACAATTCGACGGAACAGAACGGTACCCTGTTGGCACAAGTAAGTTTTTTAAGTTAAGATATACTCATTTGAAAAAGAAGGCTGAACTACGGGACTCAAGAGAAGACAATAGGAGGCAAGCATCGAATATGTTGCTAGCTGTAAATAATTAATCGCTCATTTGTTATATAACTCACAATAAATGATTCATTGGCCACCTTCACTCGTGAAACGACTATGGTTCATCTCGAACACTTTTTCATATGGCTGTGGAGCCCTATTTTGGAGAGACACTCCCGTCCACATATAATGCATGTCAATGTGGCTTTCGCTTTGATGGTAGAGGAGTTGGCCATTTTCCGTGTGGTACGCTTTTCTTCAAGAATCGAGGCCCATGTTTTCTCGCTGGCTATAGCTTTCTAGGTCACCGTCTCTCTCCAACTAGTGCGGCCCAAGGCTATCTATTCCCAATGGTCAGTATCAATGTTTATTGATTTTTAATCCCTTTCTATCACATAAACGTAACAGAGGTGGGGGCCACCAGTTTTTCATGAGCCAGACGCAAGTTGCCCGTACAGAATGATTTTCGGGATGCGATTGACCTACATCCGGCAAACATGTCCGAGCCAGCGCAGGCGGCGCTGCCTGAGGACCGTAAAGATGCTGGGAAGGCCCGTTCTCGCGAGGATCTTAGTATTACACACTCTTTCTTTCCATGTTATTTTTAAGATCCTTCGAAGGCGGCGGAAGTGGAATGAGTTTTGTTTTCTCTCTTGTTTTGTGAACGTTGTCTACGACTCAATCCGTACAGTAGCCTGCTAAGAACGCGTGCCTTGTAGACCTCCGTTTTGGTCGCTGTGAGCTTCAGGTTTTCCCAAACTCTTGGTCAAACGGAGGTAACACTCAAATAACGAAATCCAATAACACAGGCGAAAGGCCAACAATAGTTAGTCGATGCTGAAAGTGAATGTCGAAGAAGAAGTTTAATACTAGCGAAGGAAATCGTAGAATGTCGTCTAGCTAAATCTTTACATTCATAAAACTGCATCTCATGACTAACCGAAAATGGAATAAAGGAGTTTTTAAATCTTTCTGTTTTAGTCCTAAAGGATTGAAGACGACTACTTCGTTTAGATCTGATGTAACAGTGGTTTAATGGATGAAGTTTGTCTTTGAGAATCATGTGTATTTTGGAAATATATCTCTCTTGAAAAAGTACTTAAAGAGATGGTAGCTGTGTTCGAGTGATATACGATGCTTTTTTAATTAGTCTATTTAGTATTGTCTTTGTGCCAGTGAGGTATTACCATACCAGCAGGTGATGGCAAAGTTAATTAGTCTGCTTATGATTGCTATATAGAAAAGTTTAATTATTGTTTTGTCGATGTTAAATTGCCTTAGTTTTCTAAGATAAAAGAGTCGTTGATGAATTTTGGTGTAAAGGTTTTGACAGTGTTCACTCCATTTCAGCTTGTTGTTCATGGTTGTACTGATGTATTAATATTCTTGAACTTGCTCTACTATTTAGTTATAGATCTGAATTCTTGCAAGATGGTCTATATGTTTCCTATAATCTATTATCATTTCTTTAGTTTTCTGAACATTTAAAATTAGAAAGTTGTCTTTCATTATTTGTTAATTATTGCACAAATTCTTAGTTTAGGTATTGATAATAAAATGAATTTTAAAACAACAAAAACATTTTTAAAAATACATTAAATAAAAATGGACAAAAAAATTTCAACACAAACCGGGTATCGAAATCGTGATACTGACACAGTTGTCTGTTCCTTATGCGAACGATGCTTCCCATTTGACCATTGTATAACTGAGTAATCGTTAATTGGTAGTTTCGTTAGTTTCGTTATATAGACATTTAGAACTATATCTAAACTTCTAACTTAGAGCTTTTAAGATCTAGTCTATATCTAGATCTATTTCTAAATCTAGAATATAGAAGTAATCTATATTAGATTTTACATAGAAATAGAATCGAAGATTAGAATCAATGCCCGCTGGCCTAAAGGGAATCCCTAGGTAGGCTAATTGGAGGCCATATGCGAAGAGAATAGGGTGGCCCCAAATGAAATGAAAAAAAAAATTAAGACTGAAAAATACGCAATCTCCATCTAAGTCAACAAATAAGTTAAATTTATAGAGCGACGATAGCACGAATATGCCATATGGACGGTTCAAGATCACCGTTTCGACATTTCACCCAAAGGAAGAAGCAATGGTCTTTTTACATGTAGTCTAACAAGTAGATTTAAAAAACATTCGCGAATAAACCTGACGTCATAGTAGAGACTTACAGCAAGACTAGTAGACATAGAGCCATCGTATTCTGCTATGTTTGAGATTTGATGCATGCTTCGCATTTTTTTCTTTGAAAAATTAACTCTGTTCTGCGTGAGACCCCCACCAATTAGAAAACTTAGGCGGCTGCCTGGTCCTGGTAGCATCTTTCGTACAAGGAGCTGACGGTATCTAAATCATGAGTTTAAATTATTATTATTTATTTATTTTATTTCGTTATATAATAAGGTATTATCTTTTCAAAAAATGTATTTTTAATGTGTTTCTTGTTTCAAGTATTTTTTTCCCTTTGTTTTAACCTTTTGTATTGCAGGAAGCTGACGCCACTCCAAGTATGTGCTCATTAATTACTGTTTATGAAAGCATTGTTGTAAGTTTTAAATTACGACGGCTAAAATAAGCCCAATAATATAGGTCTAGACCTAAACGTAATTCAATTTTCTATTCGATCAATCTGTTTGGGACTCCTCAACTCAAGAAAAAATTAAGAAACTGGAACAGACACAAAATAGAGCAGTGAGATTCATAACAAACGAATATTTACATTTGACTAGAGTAACGCCTTTAGTAAAATCACTAAGTTTAGAAAGCCTTCAGGAGAGAAAACTCACTGAACCATAATCTTCAAATACAAAAACAAAATTTAATAAAAATACTCAGAGAGACACAAAGATAAAGGCACATTCCTCGTTCCATATGCTAGGACAAATTTGTACAAATGCTCCTTCTTCCCTAGAGCATGGAGTGGGTTGCCTGAGCCAGCCAGGAAAACCAATGACTTGGCATAATTTAAGTCATTGATTGACATGCATGACTAAATGTATGACGCGTAGGACGTAATCATTTTCTTTTTTTGAAGTAACGTCTGTATTTTTTAAGATAAGATAAACTTAATTTTATTTTCAATTTTTTATTCGATCAATCCAAGGAACATGTACCGAAAAGTGAAATGAGAGCGCCTGTGTATTTGTATATGAGTGGGTCTCTCTCTCTCTGTGGCATTTTACGCCTCGAGAGACGATCTTTTCCCTTTGCAACTTCTTGTGTGACTGTGAGTGGGTGTGTAACAGATAATAGGCCCATAGATGCTCAAACCTTCGAATCCGTTTGATTGGATCACTGGTTAATCGGGCCAGCCGCGTATTCGTACCGAATCATAAAGTACCGAGGAAAAAAAAAAGCTTTCTATATACATGTAAAGTTATCCGCTTCTTTAAACCAACATTTTATTTAATATTTAATCGGACAAAAGAAAGTGATAACCATTTTAAAAAATAAAGAAGGCACAAGTCGGAAATCTGTAAGTTCAACAGATCGAACGTTGAGAAGAGTTTGTATTGATCAATAAGGAGAGTCGATACAACGAATGAAATTGCAGAGAAACCCAAAGGAAGATCAGGAGAATGACGTATTTAATATATACATATATAGGTTGGTGCAAGTATTAGCAAAGTATACCAGGAAAGTGAAACTTTGCGCTGCTGTTTCATTAAAGGGGACAACAAGGATAGTCCCATTCCGGCGTTAGATCGTGTGGTGATTTTTACAAAGCCTATATCAACTCAGTATGTCTGTCTGGTAGAATGTTTCTACTTGCTGTTTCTTCCACATCCATTCTCGGATCAAGTTTAAACATTTCCACAAGTATTTGTTACATCTTAACAAAGCATGAATCAATTAAAAAAAGAAATCAATTAGTTAATTAATTGTTGGTAATTAGTTATTTTTGGGGTATTGAACACGAGAACATAAATGCTAATTATTACTTGTAAAAGTAAAAGTAAGGTTCCCCTTTCAGACCAGGCGGTCTCTAGGGCAGATGATGTTAAGATCATCTGCTTCTTTGGCCACGGTTAACGAGCAGTGTGACATGTGGCCAGCACAACGACCTTTACTTTCTTCAACTAAAGTCAGGTACCCATTAGAGTTGGGTAGACTCAGGGGCGCCCTAAAATATCCCGAAATTCAAAATCCCAGTCTACACCGAGATTCGAACCCACCACCTCAGGCTCGGAAGCCAAGCTCTTAACCACAAAACGTTTTGCTATTATTATAGCTTTTATATAGCGCTACTTTCATGCTTATTGCATGCTCAGAGCGCTTTTTGGTCCAATCTCATTTGTGAACCTGTGGGGGGAGGGGGTATCTAGGAGTTGGTTTTCCGTGCTGCCTTTAGGCGCACAGTAAACACAACTCTTCCCGAGTCGGGTGTCGAACCTCGAGCCCCCTTCTAGGTAGCCAAGCCAACCCAAGTTCAAGTGCACTTGACCTCTCGACCACGCTTCTCACCAAACGAATATTGCTATCAAACAAGGGAAATAAATGCTACTTATTAAGTGCTGTGGCTGTACATGTTGAGAGTTATTTTCCTTTTTACGTTTCGTACACGTTTTTTTTCTCCCACTTCCTATTTTCGGATCAAGTTGAAATTGAAAGTACCCATTGTCGAGGACAATAAATGAGTAAAAAAAATATTAGTAAATCAATTACGGGTAATTAATATTTTTTTAAATTGAAAAGGGGAGATTATTCCTGCAGTATTGAGAAATGTGGCAGTGATTTTTGTGGTTCTTTCCAATAGATAAGATTTTAATAAAAATTTCGTTAAGTTTGTCTTGCTTTCAAGTGATGTCTACAGACATCAAGTGACAGTTAACTATGGATTAAATCTTTAAAAGTCGACTAGACTTAAGTAGGAACTCTTTTATGCTTCCGACGCTGAGGCCTACCATACTGCAAATTGTTTCAAAAATATTGTTTGCAAATGTATTTTTCAAAGAAAAGAAACAGGTAAAGAAACAGTAGTTCTTGTTGGCAAGTACGCTGCGCGTGTATATCGGAATAGACTACAGTTATATACTAGTTGTAGTCTCTTTTCCTCAAACAAGTCTTTTGCCCCCCCCCCCCCAAAACAAAAAAGCGCCTTATACGTCGTTGTAATATAAAGTTTTAGATGATTTAAAAAATTACAAACAAGGATGATTTTAAGCTGATTATTACCAACGCAGACATGTTTTATCACTTGCAAAGTAAACGGTAACCAATATGGTAATATATCTGATAGATAGATAGATAGATAGATATAGATAGATAGATAGATAGATAGATAGATAGATAGATAGATAGATTAGATAGATAGATAGATAGATAGATAGATAGATAGATAGATAGATAGATAGATAGATAGATAGATAGATAGATAGATAGATAGATAGATAGATAGAGAGGGAGATCAACTGACAGACAAACAGACAGACTATATTTAGTTGTTCTAAAAATGTCTACAATTTCATATTTTTCTATTTCTTGTATTCGGCGATTGGAGAGTGGTGTCAGCTCACGTGGCTCTACGACCGTCTGGTTTGAACAACTCTGTGTGTGATCCTGATCTCAGTAAGTAGTTCAAGGTTGTCAAATGTAAGAGAAAGAGAGACGTGAAGAGGAAGGGGAGAGAAAGAGGGATGATAGGGGTAGTGAGTGGAACAGACAGGAGATAGAGGCAAGAGAGAGGAGAGAGTAAAGGAGAGAATGAGATACATGGATATGGTGAGTGAGAGTGTCTGTAAGAGTAAAACTTTATCACTAGACGATGTAATTAATTGAATTAAACCTTATGCTCGTGTTACGTAAGAATCGTGTCTGTGCGCGCGCGTGGAGTGGGGGAGGCGAATAAATTATTTTTACTAAACCGAAACTATATTTCACGAAATGAGCAACAATATCTTTTTGTAAATCTCTCAGTCTGATTAGTCAATACACTAAATCAGGGGTTCTCAACCTGTGAGTCGCGACCCCCCCTTGGGGGCCGATTGACGATTTGCCAGGGGTCGCCAAAGACCATCGAAAAATTGGATTGTTATTGTCTATGCATCTATTGCTGTATGTGTGTGTCTGTGGGGGGGGGGGGGATCGCGGCAGAGTGGTGGATTATAAAAAGGTGTCGCCGAGCATAAAAGGTTGAGAACCGCTGCACTAAATTATTCTCTACAAGCCCCAAAATATTTTGGCTTTTATTTTGGAAGAAAGAGAGGTGGGTCCAGGAAGGTGGTCTAGAACTTAAAGTGTGTTTATGTTTTCAAATTCTATTCCGTATTCCGTCGAAAAAACTAAAAAGTCTAACTAGAAAAACATAAAAGCTCTTAAAGTAAATATCGACCTTACTAAGATGGGAATGAAAGTGATTTAATAAAGATAATATCAACTCTATCTGTCTGTCTGTCTGTCTGGTAAAAAGGTTGTACCGTACACGTTATTTCTCCCAAACCCATTATTGGATCAAGTTCAAACTTTGCACAATTATCCATAGGCAAAGGCAAGACATGAATGAACCAAATATTGAATTATTGGTAATCAATTATTTTGCTTGTTACCATGCAAGGAATTTAATCCTTCAGTATTCACATATACGGCTAAATATGTAGGGTTTCGCGCCTTTAGATAATTGAACACGTTATTTATTCTCCGTGAGATGATCAAAAGAGTTAAGCAGACGGCAATTTGAACTCCAGGCTCACAAGTCTGCTTGAACAAATCCCAACACCCATTCTCGGATCAAGCTAAAACGTTAAACTATTATTTATTGCACCTAACAAAACATGAATCAATTTAAAAAAATTAACCAATTAGTCAATTAATTGTTTTTTTATATCGAATAAAGGAAATAACTTCTACATTATTTATAGATATAGTTGTATTGCGAAGCTCTTTCTCTAAGATAAGCTTTTTTTTTTTTTTTATTTTTTTTTTTTTTAAATATTTTGCTTGGTGTGTTTATTTTACTTTTATGCATTCAGCAGTCTGTCTGTCGTACCTTACGTCTCGGGAAACGATCTTTTCGTCTTGCAACTTCTCTAAAACAAAATTGTAGATACACATGCACAAAAGTGGGCCTACAGATTAATGCATTTAAAGAATTGAAAAAAGAAATAATATCACCTGTGGCATCACTCTACAAAAGATTAAATGATAAGATCTCTTATTCCAGACAAACCCAGAAACGATGTGTCCAGTAGTGAAGAGACTTGCAACCGTCCTCTGGCATTAAATTCATATCTTGACATGGATTACGTGGAGCACGCCCAAAACATTATCGTCACTTCCGAATGCCTGACCTTGAAATACTCTGGCCTGTACTATGTCTACGCAAAAGTCAACTTTAAGCCGCATATCTCCCATTGTGCCATGAATATGACACAGCCATTGGTAGGTCTAACATACAGTTTTTTAAAGATAGAACATTAGATATAGATATAGGATATATCTCTTTTCCACGTTTCATCTAAAACAATAGTATTGCGTTTTTAAAATACCCGTCTATATCAAAATGAATAAGTCTTTAAGTCAGGGCTTCTCAAAGTTTGCATATAAGCTCCCCCGCCCACCCCAGACAAAAAAATACGTTTAGTTTCCCATTAGCCAGCTGGGGGATTTTGGGAAGAGTTGTACGATCCAACAGAGAGGTTATCAACACTGACCTACGGCGTAGCTGCCTGTGGGCTCGTTGTCCCGTCGCATACAACTGTGACATGGCAACGAGCTTTGGCCTCCATTGCCCACAGGTTGCGACGTTGCAGGTCAGTGTTCAGGCCGCAGGCCTGACGATTGTTCTCGGTCAAGGAGTCTAGCGTTTTCCTGCATTCTGAGATATAGATGTTCTTCTTCTTGGTGTCAGGGCGCCATATTCACCTTTTTTTTTCAAAAAGAAAAGCGCAAGATAAAAGAGGGGCGCTGGACAAGACTTAACTACAAAGGACATTCAAGGTTTGAATTAAAAGCGTAAGTACTTCGTGAATTATTCTCGTGTTCAAGCCAGAAGTCTTTGAGTGAGCCGCACACAAACTTCGTCCTTAGAATAATCAACGATAGATGGGAGAAAGTTTGCCGTCCTTTCGGACATGAGAAGTTTGAGTAGAAACATCACAACGCACATTCAACAGCCAATGTTTATAAAGCGATAATGACCAGTTCTCGAAATTGTCAATATCGGCTTTGGTCAGGCCCGCCAGAGGGTGTCAATGGGGATAAGCTCCCGTTGTCTATAAAATACTCTTATACGATAGCGTCTTAAATAGCCTCTGACAGCTACGTCCATCATCTGGCGCGCTTGTGTGGCTTAGATACTAAGATAGATAGAGAGAGAGAGAGAGAGAGACTGAGAGACACTATGGTCTTTAACTTGTTTCTTAGGTCATGAGATGGCGAGTTTCCACAAAGTCTGGCCTTTTCCCTCACTCGCAAAAAGTTCTGTTCAGTGGTGTAGTCACGTGCCTAAGAAGCTGTAGTGAATTTGAGGAGTCTTCTTTCTCAGGTAATCAGCTTACAATGTTTAAAATCAGTTTACAATCAGCTTACAATCAGCTTACAATCAGCTTACAATCAGTTTACAATCAGCTTACAATCAGTTTACAATCACCTTACAATCAGTTTACAATCACCTTACAATCAGTTTACAATCACCTTACAATCAGCTTACATCGAATGTTTTCTAAGGGAGTCTGACGATGTTGATATTTAAAACAAAAAAAATAGAATCAGAACAAAATCGCATTTTAAATCAAATGATTCTATTTTTGTTATTATTATTATTTGAGCTTCATAAATACTATTATAACCTATGCATCTAAATGTAAAAACATTGGTGACTCTCAAGGATAGCGTCCATTATAATCGACGTTTTGACACCCCCATCCCCACACCTATCTTTTTGGTGACTTATTACTGGGCTACAAAAGGATTGGGTTATAGGTTTTTATTTTAGTGCAAAATAAGTCTGCCAAATCTCATCTTTCTATTACATGTCCTTTCATAATTCATGCATTCATTGTTAAAGTGAAACCTAATACATGTAGTTGAAAGTAGTGGCGTAGCTAGGGTGTGGGGGGGGAGGTGTTTCCAAATTTGAATTCCCTCGGGCCCCCCCCCCCCCACTTCATGGGTTCCCCCCAAATGAGTATCCAATTCTTTTACATTAAATATTAAACATTACGCCCCTAAAGAGGTCGAGCCCCCCGGCCCCCCCCCCCCAAATACCTAGCGCCACTCGTTGAAAGTATGATTCGTTATTGAAATCCGTCTTATTAGCTTGCAAAATCTTCATGGGTTCATGTTGTGGCTGGACATGGAGTTTGAAATCGGCTCCAACACTTTTGTCTAGAAATGTGACAGTTTACGTAGATCTTTGGTGAAAAAAAAACCCACAAAACAAACTTGAGTGGCCATGCAGTGAAAATCTCTGGTTAGACCCATTATGATGTTTCAAAATATAATCATCTTAAAATTAAATTTGGTTTGCGTCATTTCCAGCTTCAGTACAGCTTAAGCGGGGATTCCCGCACTCGACTCAAATGTTTCGTTGTACTCGGTAAAGAGTTGAATAGATCAATAGTCGAACATGAGCATTTTGTGCACCGTCTTTAGTAAAAATCCTCAGATGAAACGTTTTCAGAAGAAAGCGACTGTGTAAAGCTCACTGGGAAGACACCTGGCAATAATGAAGCTCTACCAGAAATAAAAGAGATCAAGAAATATTAGCTCATCATCTTCACGAAGGAGGAATGAATTTAAAGAACTAGCCGAATTCAGCGTATACCACCACTTTAGTCAAGTACTATTTCTTTCCCTTGTTTGAGATACCAAAAAAAGCAATTTATTACCAATAGTTCATTGATTATTGTGTTGTCAGGGGAAAGAAATAATTGTACACATTTTCCGCTTGATCCAAGATTGGGTGTCGGAGAAATAGCGTGCAGAAACTTTTGGACAGAGAGACAAACAGACAGAATGAGTTGATATGAGCTTAGTAAAAAATATTTGTTTATGTATCTTGTTTTATAATTAGTGGGCCCCGCACTTTCATAGACCCCGCGCTAAGTCTATGCGTAAATCATTAAACATTATAACTTTTTTTTTCAGCGACCTCCTGATTTTCCATTTCCATTTAAAATCATCTGAACTCATAATAATTTTAAAAAATAGACAAAATAGACACAATTGTCATTTTGGGGTGTCACTCAACAAGGAAAACTCCAATCCAACACGCGATAATAAAAAAAAACGTCATTGTTAGCATTCATTTAATAAGAATGTAATAATAGGACGAATTTGAACCAAAAGTTCCAATACTTTATTTAATTTAATAGTTTACTTGATTAAATGATTAAAATGCAAAGACGAATTTATTTTCGAATACAAAGTCTTCATTTTCACTTATTATCCTTATCTCTGCCCAGACTGGGTGCGCACAATCCATCCGGCTTAGGGTCCCGCAATTGTATGAAAAATATATATATCTATGTAGTGGAGTGGATACCTTTTCAGGAAACACCGGACACACCAATATCCACGTGACCCTTCCCCCTAGTTGGCATCTTGTGTCCGCGCATAAAAAAGCAGACCATCATTCGACCAGCATCTCTTGTCACTGTAGTGTCCGTATGTTACTGGACCTACGTCGTCTCCACTCCCTGTTTCATTTTATCTTTGTATCTATCGTTCATTGCTTGTCTCGTTGCGTGCCTGTTCCCGATTTATATGCTGACGGGTTGGTGTGTGATAGTTTCAAAAATAATCATCCCCTAGACATTTAACACGCCAAACACACGTCACTTTCCCCAACCAGTCACAGGCGCCCCGAGTCCACCCAGCTCCAATGGGTAGGCCTACATGATTAAGTTGATTATGTAGTTGTACTGGCCACATGGAACCCTGCTCGTTGGCCAAAGAAACAGATGACTTTAACATCATCTGCCCTATAGATTGCAAGGTCTGAAAGGGGAACTTTAATATATACATACATATAGGCCTATATCTAATATATGAAGCAGACAGCAAGGCGTATGTATGTATGTCCCGCATAGAAATCAAAACCGTTAGACCAATCTTGATAAAACTTGGCATAAATGTCCCTTAGATCATGTCGGAGACCGTAGTGTATGCTCAATGTTCCTACCACTACCGGAGGGCCCTAAAAATATACAAAAGATACCTAATTGTATCACTATTAAAAAAAAGAAAGTTTTTAACAAATCATTGCAAAATAAAAAAAATATGTGAAGGAAACATTCTCCATATTTAACCAGTAAATCAGTAATACCACAAATAAGGCCCGCAGGCCGCGGGTCATATCCGGCTAGTATATATATATATATATATATATATATATATATATATATATAGAGAGAGAGAGAGAGAGAGAGAGAGAGACAGAGAGAGACAGAGACAGAGACAGGGGTGTTGGGAGAGTGGTTGAAGAGCTTACTGACTCACTTAAAAGTTGGGGGATGGAGAGGAATGGGAAGACAATACTTATCCTAGTGACACCTGGGCACGTGACCTAGGCTCTATCTGGCTCTATTCAGTTTACCACGGCGAGGGTTGCTCTACCCAATAAATCCATTTTTTTTATGACTAGCGACTTTTTCATGTTTTGTATTTTTACCTGTCTACTTATCTTATTCATGGCAAACCAGTAACACAGACTAAAAACGCAAAATACCTAGGTGTTATAATAAACAAAAAACTGTCATGGAATTTCCATATTGATAAAACTATTAAAAAATCAAACAAAGCATAATAAGATCATAAAACTAAAATGTTATTTAACTTGGTTAGGCCAATAATAGAATATGCATCCTCTGCTTGGGACCCCACAACTCAAGAAAACATTAAGAAACTGGAACAGGCACAAAATAAAGCAGTGAGATTCATAACAAACGAATATTCACATTTGATTAGAATAACACCATTAGTAAAATCACTAAATTTAGAAAGCCTTCAGGACAGAAGACTCAAAAGTAAAGTAGCAATTACACATAAAACACTGAACCATAATCTTCAAATACAAAAACAAAATTTAATAAAATACTCTGAAAGACACAAAGATAAAGGCACATTCCTCGTCCCATATGATCGGACAAATAAGTACAAATGCTCCTTCCCTAGTGCTATTAGAGCATGGAATGGGTTGCCTGAGCCAGCCAGGAAAACCAATGACTTTGAAGAATTTAAGTCATTGGTTAATATGCATGACTAGATGTATGACGCGTTGGACGTAATCATCTTCTTTTTTAATTAACGTCTGTATTAGCTAAGCTAAGCTAGATAGATTGATAGATGGACAGAGATATATTATTTTTAATTGTTTTAGGAGATAGATAGATAGATAGATAGATAGATAGATAGATAGATAGATAGATAGATAGATAGATAGATAGATAGATAGATAGATAGATAGATAGATAGATAGAGATAATTTATATTTATTCTTTTAGGCACAGATATTCCTCTTAAAGTTAACGACACATTGTTTGTTGAAGTCTCTGATGACAACATTGTCAACTTTGATAAAACGTCCAGCTATTTAGGAGCACATGGATTTGTCAAAAATAAACGTTTGAAAGAGCAACTCACCAATGCTATAGACAACGAAGAATTCTAATGCCATAGATGACTCCCTGGATATATATATATATATATATATATATATATATATATATATATATATATATATATATATATATATTAGAAAGATTTATCCTTCTCTTTATAAACAATTTCACAAAGTGAATTGAGACGTTATAGTCCTCTTCTGTAAATCATGATTTTTTAATAGACCTTTTACAATAAAACAATGGAATTTATGGTGTATTTTGGTTCATGCTTATATTTTTACGTACCACTTACTTTATTGTAAGAATAGTGTAATTATAATTTGTTAGAAAATGAGTGACCTCGTAATTTAAGTGGACAGACTGTGTTGTAAGTGTGCAAGAAATGGCTTCCTCAGCTTCAGAGCACGCCTTTCTTCCTTGATGACCAGATCTAAAGTGATGGAAATCCATCGCCATTGGATATCAGGTGGCTGTAGGAGTTTGCCATATAGAGAACAATTAAGATGCATGACTGCCTCACATCTATCTATCTATATATATATATATATATGTATATGAGAATAAAAAAAAAAGCAGTGTTTCTCAACTTTCGGCGAAAAAACAACAACATAAAAACAGTCATGTTGAGGCCTTTCTCTTGATAGCTTGGGGGTGTGGGGGAGCACTGTAAGCCTCCAAAGAGGGACGCCAAAAGCGTTTTTCTTTCATTTTTCACTGCAGAAATGCATTCTCCTGACATCTACCGCTCATTATTCGTCAGTGGGGTTTCGTGGCGAAGCCCCGACACCATAAGCGTTTTCTTGCATTTTTCACTGCAGAAACGCATTCTCCTGACATCTACAGCCTTATTATTCATCCTATAAAAAATACCTTTTAAATAATGTTTTACTTGAAAAATATTCTAATAAGAATTTATAGGCCCATACTACATTGCAAATAAAACGATTTGAAGATATCCCACATATTTAGATTAAGGCTTTTAGGATCGCAGCCGAAAAAACAAAATTCGAAAAATAATATTTTTTAAAAAGCTTATTTGTAAGTGATAGATTTTGTTCAACAGGCATGTTTGTAACTTTGTTTTGTTACAGAATTGTTGTTCAAAGCTCTAAAGAAAAAAATTCGGAAGTGGGAGTAGAAATTAAGTGGACCAATTAGATTCTACTATATTTTTTTTTTTTTTTTGCATTCTTATGATTCAAGCATAAATTGTGAGCTATAGTCACAAAATGTATTTAACAAGAAAAATATAAGATTGAGTAAAGATTGGAAAAGGGTGACGGAGAAGACTATTTGGGTACAAAACTCTCATCTCTCAATCGTTTTACTCTTGTACTGAAACATTTCGTATGAAGTATACATTTTCCAAAGCAAAGTCTTTCTTTAAAAAACTATGATAAATTCATGTGAAATTACATAAACTCTGTCGCCATATTTGACTATTCTGATTTAAAACATCATGTTTTCGTCTGGAAAGGGGAGGGGTGGTAGAGTGAAAACATTAATCGCTCCTTCTTATAATTTCTGCTAATGATTGCATTTGGCATTAAAGAATAGGGGTGGGGCGACTTGATATAAGACTTTAATTTATAGCATATATAAATTATATTAGTGACACATTTTTTTTTAAATTTTGTAATTTTTTAAACTATTATACAAAATGAAAAAGTATTGGTTTGTCCGATGGGCGGAAGGCGATTGCATGTATCGCTCCTACCAGCTGGTACAACCCTTTTTCATTTTAAATTTACTAATGACAAAATTTGAGACCAGAGTGTGGTGCGACATAATATACAAATGGGTTCACATATTAATACGTAGCTTATATTATATAGATATTCAACTAATTTTTTTCACAAACTATGATTTCTCCATAAAAATAGAACTTCCACTCTCAGAGAGCAAGAGTAGAGAGGGCAGTAGGTGCAATCGCTGCCCCCCCCCCCCCTTACCCCACAGAATCGGCCAAAATACCAGAAGGGGAGCGACATAATATAAAAATTATGTTTTAATTCAACTAAATTTGTTCACAAACTATGATTTCCCCATAAAAGTAGGACTGCCCCCACCCACTCAAAGGGTTTAGGTGGGAAGGGCAATAGAGGTACTCGCCCCTTCCACCCCCCCCCCCCCCCAAATCAATTGGCCAACAGGGGAATGACATAATATAAAGATTGGTTAAAACATCAATTACAAGTTTTAATCGTATAGATATATTTAATTGATTCTGTTAGCAAGCTGTGATTTCTACATATAAATTGGACTGCCTCCACCACTTGAAAGTTTGGTGGGGGGGGGGGGGGCGGAATTGATGCCATCGCCTCCTCCCGACCCCACCAAATGACCAACATACTAGAGAGGGGGGGGGGGGCGTAATAATCTAAAAATAGGTTGAAATATAAATAATTAGTATAAATTATTAACATAAATTCGTATACAAATTGTGTTTCTTTACTAAAATTCGTCCACCCCGCCCTTTCAGGAAGAGAAGAAACTACAAGTACACTCTATATTTAGAATCTACCAGGAAAAGTTAAACGGATCTTTACTTTTTTGTGTGTAGCATGATAATAGGCCAAGCTTAGCTAACATATTTGATTTGTGAAGAAGTGTAGCTGTTTTTTAAACTACATATGGGCGACATTATAAAAGAAATGACGTCATTCTTGGTTTGAGCCGCAAATAAAACAAGAAAAACATTTTTAAAAATACTTTTAAAAAAATAATCTTATATTAAGTGTAATTGTATCAATTAGTTTGGTGATTTGGTGATTTGTGATTTTGGGCACATCGGCACAATTTAGGCCATGTCGTGCCTGCAGTCCCTCTAGGGCCACTCTCCCTCCACACAGCAAAAGCCAAATTCCATACAGTCAAATCATTAAAATCAAGGTCTATTCACAGTTAAAATAGTAGAGGTAGTAAAAATTTAATAATTTGGTAAAAATCTAATGTAAATAGTACATGTCTACAGAATTCATAAATCAGATCTTCGTAGACAACCCCACTTCCCGGATAAAGCCCAGTACCTTCCCAGGGTCGACATTATTGAATAGTGTTTTTAAATTAGTGGCTCTAAAATATTTTTCCCTGACATCCTGGTATCTGGGGCAGTCGATGAGGATATGTTCCACGGTGAGGCGAGAGTCACAATACTCACAAAGTGGGGGCTCTTCTTTCTTCAGCACAAAAGAGTGCGTGATGTAGGTGTGGCCAATCCTAAGTCTGGACATGGTCGTGCTACCACGCCTTGTCAGACCCTTAGATGTGGACCGCCACCTGACATCCGCCACAATCTGCCTGAGTTTATTGTGAGTCTCAGCCTCCCATCGGTCCTGCCACTCTTGGTAGATCTGGTAGTTTGGATCTGTCGTGTAAATGATGTAATTATATGTACAATCGACCTAGACATAATAAATCTGTGCGATTAGAAATATTTGAGCTTTCTCAATTTGCTAAAACCCTATCACGTGTCTGGACCAGTTTGGAAAGGGGGAGAAAAGAAGGGGGTATCTTGGTGAATGTTTACATGATCGTTTTGAAATACATTTAAAAAATTCACTCAAGACTTGAGTCCCTAAGGGGACTAATTCAACTTATAGGCCCTACCACCATATCTGTCAAGTATGATTTCTTTCCCTTGTTTAAGATACCAAACAAAATAACTAATTACCAATAGTTAATTAACTAATTTCTTGTTGTTTTTAAAATTGATTCTTGTGCTGTCAGGTAAAAGAAATAATTATTCAAAATTTCAGCTTAATCCGAGATTGGGTGTGGGAGAAATAACTTGTTCAAACGTTTTACCATATAGACAGACAGAACTGATAAAGGCTTTGTAATAAAGGGAGTTTATATGTTACACACAAACTCATAGTTGGTTTCTCGTGATGCACAAAAAGTAAAGTTCCCCTTTTCAGACCTTGCGATCCGTTGGGCAGATGATGTTAAGGCCATCTTTTCTTTGGCCTACAGTTAAAGAGCAAGGCGTCATGTGTCCATCACGATGAACTATTGTCTTTACTTTCCTCAGCAATAGTTGGATACCCATTAGAGTTGGGTGGTATCAGGGGGTGGGGCCTAAAAATCCTGAAATTCAAAATCCCAGTCTTCACCGATGAGATTCCAACCCAAGGTTCGGAAGCCAAGCGCCCAGTCGGCCATCGGGCTTACACTTAAAAGGCATCCAACGTAACCAAGGCTGTATTGAGGTTAGAAACCCTCATCAATATATATCAGATATATATATATATATATATATATATATATATATATATATATATATATATATATATATATATATATATATATATATATATATATAGCCTATAAAGCGAATCTACAGTCATCAAATTCGATGATCGTGGGATCCATTAATATAGTTAATCTTTGTAAATGGCAAGACTGAAATAACTTTTAATGCAAAACACATATTTCAATACAAAATTTGCTTCCAGACTTTTTATGATCACAAGACCGCCATAGACATCATTAGGGTGACCATTGTGCTCACTCTTTGGCGAAAAAAATACCGAAGAATTTTTATTGGAATTGAATTTTTTAAAAACCAATCTAGACTAGGATCAAATAACTTGATCTAAACTCTGTGTCTACTACTAGTGTCTAGATAGGAATTCTAAGTAATGCATCAAACTTAAATGAAAACCATTTTTTTTAAATGTCTTATAGTACCTAGATTTATATTACTACTATAAATATCAGATGTGTTGGATTATAATTAAACGGTACATATTACAAAGTTTGAAGTTCTAGATTCCAGGAAACTAAAGGATGTTATTTTCCGAACATAAAAGAGTCAGCATTGTCACTTCCGACCATAACAGCGTTGTATTTTTTACTTTCCCTGTTTTAGAATAGATTAGTTTCAATTTCAAATATAGGGTCTAAAATCTAGAATAAATATCTAGATCTTTTTAGCACCAGATCTATGTCTACATAAGTCTAAATCTAGATCTTGTATAAAACATTTCCGCGAAGTAAGTTATGGTTATATTTAATATTATTTAAAATTTAAATTATCATTTTATAGTCTTATATTATCTAAAATATCTATTATACTATAGACTCAAAATTAGAGTCTAATCTATTACTAAGTATTACTAATACTATCAGTCTAAATTAATTTAATATTAAAGTTAAAGGGAAACTCCGATGGTTTTGACAAAATTTTTGATATAGTCTAATAAGATAAGATGTGTTTTGATTTACAGATAATGAATATATGATTTTTTTTTCTTTGCAATAACTTAGACTTAGTAATTGTTTTTCCAATGTAATTTTCCTGCACATCCGGGTTTCTATGTGACATCATAAATGTGTTTTAATCTATTGACTTATTGTATAACAGGAAACCATACATGATACAGCAAAGTTTACATTCTCGTAAAAGAAATATATCTTGGTCTATGCAGTTAGATCTAGGATCTTGTAAGCAAAGATTTTAAAGAAATAAATGCGTCATTAAAAGTAGATTTACATGCTTGACTAACCACGGCAGTGTGTATTTTCTTGCCAGACCACTCAACACATAACAAACTCTATCGCTTGGTTGTCTTATCATGACAGACTACACGTAGTCAGTAGTCTCGATTAGCCTTACACTGACCAGTTTGTTCGAATCAGTCAGACACATGATCTATTTACTTCTTGGGACAGAGAGAGGCTTAGATGAAAATGTTACTCTTCTTCTCAAGTTGATTATCCTAATGCTTTTAGATCTATCTATACATGTATATATAACTGTATCATAGCTCTGGACTAGGCCGTCACTAAGCCTTTCTAACAGCTACTGTAAGAATGAAGCTATATGATTGGTCAAATCTAGTTTATCTTTCAGTATTATCTTATCTTATATAATACAGACGTTACTTCAAAAAAAGAAGATGATTACGTCCTACGTGTCATGCATTTAGTCATGCATATTAACCAATGACTTAAATTCTGCCAAGTCACTGGTTTTTCTGGCTAGCTCAGGCAACCCATTCCATGCTCTAATAGCACTAGGGAAGAAGGAGTATTTGTACAAATTTGTCCTAGCATATGGGACGAGGAATGTGCCTTTATTTTTGTGTCTTTCAGAGTATTTTATTAAATTTTGTTTTTGTATTTGAAGATTATGGTTCAGTGTTTTATGTATAATTGCTACTTTACTTTTGAGTCTTCTGTCCTGAAGGCTTTCCAAATTTAGTGATTTTACTAATGGTGTTACCCTAGTCAAATGTGAATATTCGTTTGTTATGAATCTCACTGCTCTATTTTGTGTTTGTTCCAGTTTCTTAATGTTTTCTTGAGTTGAGGGGTCCCACACGGTGGATGCATATTCTATTATTGGCCTAACCAAGGTTAAATAACATTTTAGTTTTATGTTCTTATTTGATTTATAGAAATTTCTTTTAATAAACCCTAATGCTTTGTTGGATTTTTTTATAGTTTCATCAATATGTGGATTCCATGACAGTTTTTCATTTATTATATTGTTAATTGAAGTGATGTATTTACTAGCTTAAAATAAAATCTCGTAGAACCCCGTTTTTTTTTTAGATGTCAAGAATTTGCTGACTAATGTTTTTAATATAAATGTTTCTAAGCATTTAAATAAAAAATGTTTACTATTACAACTTTTTACGCAGAATTTAAATATGTCAATAACTCAAATTTGAAAAACCATCGGCGTTTCCCTTTAATATTAATTTATTTAATTATTTATATTAGATTCTTCTACTAGAACTTCTAGTCTCTGATTCCAGACTCCAGACAGTCTAGAGATCAATCTGAATCTCTAGATAGATCTAATATGATACTGTTGATACTAAATTAGTAAATAATCAAAATTATCAAATTAAAAGGATCTAGATAGATCATAGCCTTAGACTAGTTTTAATCTAGTCTTTATTAGTTTATATTTATATCTAAATTCTAGATATATTATGAAAATGATAGAAATAGAATGGATGATTAGATATTACTAGTAGAGCTAATCTAGATTTTAGAGATAGAATATCTTTTTAATTTGGAGTATAATTTTATTATTTTAATTGGACCAGGACCTCATTCACCAATAGTAAATTTTATATAAACACATTTAGCCACGTCATTTATTGATAAAACAATGAAAAATACGTATCATATGGCAGCCATTATTTATGCCATTATGGATTACATATAGTCAGAATCACGTGGCTAAATGTTGTTTGTTTACGACTGGTGAGTGAGGTCCATTAATAGATTTATATCTATAGTCTATTTCTGTTTGTTTTATATAGATCAATAATAGTCTATATATAAAAAAAAATCTTATTTTATAGAAAGAAAATTAATCTAGATCTATATATAAATATTGGATATATATAATATATATGTATTATATTATATTCTAAAGTAGATCTAAATTCTAATATAAATTTAATCTAGACTTAGACTAATTGTTATAATAATGAATGCACAGACTTTATAAAGTACACTCAGGCTGTTCTTTTATAGTATTATAGATATACTAGAATATAGATCTACGCTGTCTACAGAGATCTTCTAATGAACTTATGAAGTATATAAAAAATATTTAGCAATCTAGAGAAACAGATCTAGATTTAGTCTTATATAGGTCATTATGCTAGACTAGCTAAGAAGTCTATTCTAGACTAGTTTTATATTTTAAAGTTTACAATTAAATTCTATAATTATTAGTATTCTATTAGTGTAAATTATCTAGACCTAGATTTAGTTTATAGACCCTCTATTCTATCAACATAATAATATATATATATATATATATTATATAAAAGATAAGAGTAAAAAATGAATGCTGGGGGTTCAGTCCTTTGGCCTTTCCCATACACTTCGGTTTGAATTCAGAGTTTTGATAAGTTTTTCTTCTCTTAGGTGGGTAACCAACCAAGGCTAACAAGCCCCTCCTGCCTGAAGTGTACTTACATGCATTTTTTATCTTTCTTTTCAAAGGCTTAACTACACTATGAAATATGAATGCTTGATTGTGAAGCCCACATCCTGTAGAAGTCATTGTGGGATAAAGGGAATGGCAGCTAGAACTTGTTAAGGTCAGTATAAGCCAAGCTATATATAATGTCATAAAAATCCTAAAATGTTCAAAATTTAATCTTTATACTTACTAGATCAATTGTAGCCAGTAAAAGAAAATCACACAGCTGCTTTTATTTCTTATACTGAGTTTAACATCTTGGCTCAATTTGACTGTGACAATACAAAATTTGTTAACATGTAGTATGCAAGGCCAGCAAGTTTCATCCAAACTGTTATGCCGCTTTGACAGTCTTGTAAAAAGCATAAAATATCACACGCACAACCTTGCCATATTTAAATGAACTTTGAAAACAAAAATGTCTCAGCCAAGTCAGAAAAAATCTGAGAAGTTGATCACCACCTCATTAGAACTACGCCAGGTCATCATCAAGTCCATCATGGTTAGAACAGATTGGTGAAAACATTTATTTGTTCCCTACTATGTCATTCAGACTATCAGCATTAATTGTTGACTAGGGAATGTGAAAAAGATCTAGACATCCATTCATTGAACTTCTCTGTATTTTGTGTCTGTTCACATTTGTGGAGTGTTTTTAATTGAAAATTAATTAAATTGAGTCACAATAAATTTCTAATAAGGATCAATAAAGCAGTGTTAGCCTTGGTACCATGATGGAAAATTAGTGAAGCTTTCTGAAACACATATCTTAAGTAGAAATAGTCTTTCTTTTAAGACAGAAGAAAAATAGAAGCAGAAAATTTTCACCAACTCCTGCAACTGCATCATAGTGCATAAAATAATTTGTAAAATTTTCTATGAAATTGCAACTCTAATTTCACAACAAGATCATCAGATAACCAACCTGATAGATTATCTTTCATTTTATTGTGCAATCAAATAAACACAAATATTTATTTTTTCAGATCAAATTTTTATTTGCTTTGCTATTTAAAATCATGGAAAATAAAATGCTGTCTGAGTGCCTCTGCCCAATATGCATTAGCATACTCATCGAGCCTGTGACAATGCCCTGCAACCACTCACTTTGTATGCCCTGCTATAAGGAAACAGTGGAAAAAGCCAACCTGACATGTCCAGTCTGCAGGAAGCGCATTTCTGTTTGGGCCAGAAAAGCTGCCAAGAATAATACATTGATAAACATGCAAAAGTGGAAAGCCATCCAGGAAGTCTTCCCTGAAAAAGTGAGGCACAGGCTGGAAGGCAGTGAAGAGAGCAACAGTGAGAGTGAAGAAGATAATTTTGAAGCCCGTAAGTTGAAATACATTAATGCTCATTGCTTTGTTATTTCTCTAGTTTAGGTATCAGAAAATGGAAGTAAAGTCGCATCAAGGATGTTTGAGAAATATAGAACATTTAGATAACATCACCTTCAGTTGTCCCTTAGTCTTTTGGGGCATCTATAATCTCTAGATAAATTCTCTCCATTCCTCTCTTTTGCCAGAATAAGCATCTTTTCCATAGACAAGGCTGTACTGTCCATATTGTTGTCCCCCATCACATCCTTTGTCTGCCTTGCCTTCTTTTTCCTGGTACTGTTCCCTGTAGAAAAGTTTTACAAGCACCTTTAAATGGCTGTACAGTCTTAGCCTGCGTTTTTTTTTACAGTGGTCAGAAGTTCGTGCACTCAATAACATCAAAAGCATCACTGTAATTCTAACCCCCTTCAGAATGAAACCCACAGACTAAAGGCAGATTTAACTCTTTGGCTCCGCAACAACGCACAGGACGCTGATTTTAAAAAAGGGGGGAAAAGTCGGACCAACTCTGGGGGCATCGGCTATTTAAAATTATTTTTTTTCGTTTCTATTTCTCCAATTCATGTTTTTTATTGCTTAATTTTTTATCTAGAATAGTTTCCCTTTGCTAAACATCCGGAATTTCTTTCATTTAACGTGTTTTTTTTTTGTACGAAGTTTGTAAAGAGATGACATTTATTTTTTCTGTGTGCATGTTTTTTTTAACATGGCGCTTCAACCAAGGCCATATAAACTTTGTAGATCTAAATATTTCTTTGATAAAGAAGTATAATAATTCAGATGACAGTGATTTTGTTTCATCTGATGGTGATATTGATAAATCTAATTATATAGTCTAGATCTAGTAAATTAATTTATAGATCTAGAATCTAGACCTAGGGCTAGGTCTAGTAATGATGAAGTTTATCAGCTGATGAAGTAGCTCCACCCCCAGCTAATGTTCAATGTAGATCTAGAACTAGTTTAGCTGTCTCTACATCATCTAGATCTAAATCTAATCAGACAGAGGTAGATCATCTAGGCACTGAAACAGGTCAATTTCAGATTTGTTCCATCAAGAAATTGGGTTGTCAACCTAGACTTAGCACTGCATCTATTGAGCTGGAATGTTGTTTTTTTTTTCATTGACAATCACATTGCTGATAGTCTTGTCAGCAAAATAAATAGCTATGCTGACCATAGGATTTAATTGAACACCCCTGCTAGAATAAGATCCATTTTCAGAGAATGGAGATCTATAACTATAAAGAAAGACAGAGTATGTAAACACTGTAGGTCAGGGAGAACGGTTTATGTTTGCGCTGGATGGAAGTCGAACCCACACTTCCTGTTGACTGCTTCCATAAATATCGCAACTAGAAGGAATATTTATATACTAAGTACATGAAGAACTTAAGAAGAAAATATTATAAATATATATGCTGTACAGTTGGACTAGTTTTAGGGTAAAAGTTTTTTGTTCCAAGAGTGTTGCTTTTTTTATGGGCGTTTTCATTAAAGTAGTGACATTGGATTATTAGTTCCAGTTTATTATTTTTCACATCTATCGCTGTTTCTTCTATGGTGTTCTGTAAACATATGGATAAAAATGAGAAAAAAACTTCTTTGAATTCAATTTGAACAATAAATTTTTTGTAACATGCACTTGGATGGATATTTTCAATGTCAGTTGGTGAGTTTTTCATTTTTATATTCAAAACCCAAAATTACAAAAACAACATGATTTGCAAACTAGAAAACATAAGAAATTGAAAGAGCATCCATTTCTCTTTTATTCTATATCAAATTTATTATTTTCCAATAATAAATAAAAAAGTTATACCAGTTATATCAAAGCAAAGTAGCGCACTCTGAAATGGCGGAAAAATTAATTCTGTCCAAAAGTGGAAAATAATTCCGAAGTAATTCCGGAGCCAAAGAGTTAAGCAAAGACAATGGCTTTAACCTTTAATAATGATAATCATTGACATTTATGGGGAAAAATTATTGAGAAGCTCCCATTTTGTTTCAGAGCTAAGAAGACTAAAAGAACTTTCTGAACCTGGAGAGATCAGACAAGAATATGAAGCTGCTCTTGAGAAGGTGAAATATGCATCAGCTTAATTAACGTAATAATTCCTAGAAATGGAAACAAATTTTGTAGTTTTAATTGTCATTTTTTTAAAAAGTAAAATTTGTAGTTTTGCTGAAATTTTTTTTTAATAGTGCATCTTTCATTCTTATAGCATTCTCAGTGCTAATCTCTTTTGTGGACCAGTGTGGAGAGAGGGTATATGGGAGCTTTCGATGCTGCCTTTAAGCATTCAGCTAACACCACTCAGCTCAAATCAAGCAGTTTAAGCATCTCAACTATGCGTCCCACAAAATTCCCACACTGGTGTTGTTAGGTGATTCTCTTGTTTCATGTGACAGGGTGGCTTGGCATATATTTAAATCACCTTCCTTGCTCAATTAATTCAGTTAATTCAGTTATGGCTAAATATAATTTCAAAACAAAAAGAAAGAAAACCTAGATCTAAATTAATTTAGAACAATATCTTACACACAGATATAAACAGGGTTTGAATGCTGAAACTGAGATTCTAGTCTGTAATATCTAAATATATATATTATATACCTAAGTGCTCAGAGCATTTTGATAGAAATGTCCCATCCTTACCCAAAAGAAAATTAATAGTATTTTCATAACTTTATGCACATTTCCCTTAACTAACAATAACAAGTGCTCTGATTCTGGTCAACAGGTTGTGATAAATCTATGTGTAGTTAACATTGTCATTTAGACTTAGTTGTTTCAAAACTTGATTATCAAGAACATCTGGATATTGATTATAATACTTTATTAATGTTGATCAAGCATCAACTGTTACTGTCACGCAGACCAAATCTTTCTTGACACCCCCTTTCTCTCTTTATATTATTTAATATATTTAGATCTAGTTATATTTTTTAACTGAACTGTAGCTCTGTTCCATCGGCAAAAGAACCATAACAGACACACATTGCCTCGAAATCAATGAAATTCAATGACACCAGAGAGACACATTGCCTCGAAATCAATGAAATTCAATGACAATAACAACTGTGCTATACAAAAAGACATAAATCCAATGCTGGCTCATGCAAAAGTCACTTTTAATTAAAACATTTCTCTGCCCATTCCTCCATAAAACAGAATATTTTGTGTTAAATGGTTAAAAAAATATTTTATTTGCATTGAGCCCGATCTACTTCTCTGTGACTATACTTTAATGCTTTCAGCACTCAGTCTAATAGCATCAGTTGTGAAAACATTTCTTTTTCCTTTATAGACGTAGGTAGAACTTCACTGCAATTGAATCTCATTTATATGAAAACTTTATTATTCAATAGATTCGTCAACAAAAGGAAGAAGAGGCAAAGAAAGAAGAGGAGGCCAGTAGAGCACTCATTGAAGCTCTGCAACAGGAAGAATTATTGGAGCTAGAGAGAATGAAGTCAGAGATGGTGGAAATAGAACACGTCAACAGACAGAAAGCACTGGAGCTTGAAAAGGTCAATAAATATTGTAATAAATAAAAACTTAATAATGAAAAAATAATTTGAATTTATTGATGTTCATTGTTTATAATTCTGTTGAAGTGTGTGTCATATTTTTATAAATCCAAACTGTCATGTGTTCTGTGCTGATTTTAATGGAATTGTGTTCCATGTTTCAGATTGGAAAGTCTCAAAAAAATGGCATCCTTCTTAGTCCTGCGAATGCTAAATCTTTGAAACAGAAAAGTCTGAAAAAGAAAAATCAAAAGACTCTTTCACCATCTTCTATGACTTTGACAAAATTCTACCCATCTGTCCCTCGTAAGGCCTTGAGTCCACTTCACTTGCCTGACCTTGAAGATGTTCCTCACAGCTCTGACCACAACAAGAGGCGGAAGATATGCACTGACCTGCCTCCGGGCCTAGCAGATTTTTGTTATCATGATGTAGGTGAAAACGTTGAAGAACCACCATCGCTGACAAAGCTCAACCCCTTAGAGCCGGGACCGAGCAGAGTTACACCATCCCAAATTGATAATGGAGCTGATAATGAAAGCTCTTCAATTAGCCACCTGCCTAAGAAGTTAAACATTTCTTCTTATCTTCCTGTAGTACTTTGTGAAAAGAAATTGAAGCCGCAGAAATTCATTTACAGTTGCACAACTAACAACTGTCTTTCTGTCTCAGACTGTGACAGTGAGACTTTACATATGTCAACAAATGGCTCTGACTCTGAGACGTCAGACACGACCCTTCATTACAGTAATGTTGACCATGTTGAAAAAGTCAATAATTCTGCCAAGCAAACTGATAGTGACCCTGCTGAACTCAACAATAATGGCTCACCTAGCCCCACTAAATGTGAATCTTCCCAACTCACAGAAAACAGATCAGCTGAATTTGCTTGTGATAGTTCAGCTATTGATGATAATATATCTTCAGGGAACAGTGATTTAGTTTTACCCACTAGCAGTGGAGCTGTGAAAAAGCGAACACGTAAAAGAGTATTAAACTGTACGTCTGTCTTGACGCATTTTAATGAAACTGCAAACAAGGGGAAAAAAGGGACACCAGACATCATGGTGAAATCGTTGAATATACCTGGGGGAGAAAGTACTAAAACATTAGAGAAACAATATTTGCCAGTTGAGGATTCATATTTATCGCAAGAAGAATCTGATCGTTTAATGGCTTTAAAGTTACAAGAAATGTATGAATTAATGGATAAAAAGAGAATTGCTGTAGACCGCTTCAAAGGGTCCAGCAATGAATATACATTGCGTAGAAAACGTAAATGTGATGAGTGACTGTTACATTGTGTTGTTTTAATTTCAAATACATCAGCATGTATGGTTTTAAACCAGTCTTTCTAACTGGGACAAGTAGTCTAGTTGACATAGTTCCTCTGTTCAGTTTACTACTTATTGAGGTTGTGATGTCAAACGACAGGTACCTAATATTGTTAAGTAGCTCTGCTGTTCTAACTTTAAATGCATAAGCTCAGTTGTTTTACTTGCACAGACACCAGCATGTAGTTTCTTCTTCATTTCTCTGTGGGACAGGGTTTGGGTTGACATAGTGTCTGTATTTATTTCATCACATAGTGAGGTTATTAAAATATTTGTGAACAATATTGGAATAACTATCTAGAGTCAACTAAAAAATCCTTATTTTTGCATTTGGCAATATTTACCAAAAAATGTAATGAAGTGCCTTAACAGCAGATAATTTCAGATCAGTCTCTTGCTCTAGACATCTTAAATTTGAAAGGAAAATGGTGATATGCTGTGTACACTATGTTTTTTAAACTAATTCTTATCTTAAATGGCTGTTTTGTTTTACCTTAATATAATTTTATACATAAGAAAAGTTTTTTTTTCATTATGTCTTTCAAAAATGGTTTTTAAAAATAAAAAAAGAATTGCTAGTTAAACACACAAAAAATTGGATATTTTTAACTTTGTATTTTGAGTTCTATTCTTAACAGAAACATGTTGGGGTGTTGTTCTAATCTTGGTACATTTTATTTAAACATCATTCTTGTTATGTTTGTCTATAGTCGTCCCATGGCTCCTCTTCATTTTTATTAAAAGATTTTTTTTTTTCAGTATTTGTTTTGAATTCTTTATTGTATTCATATTTGTTTTGTTTTTTTTTGGTTGGTCAAAAGCTTATCTAAGTTTCTTACAGTGGTATAATATAGACAAACTGCTTTTTTGATTATCAAATTTACGTGATACATATTTCAATATTATTAATATTTATTTCACTTAATTGATCATGTTTTAATTTAGTGACAAAAAATATCTTCCCTAGCAAACAAATAATGACCTTGAATTGAATTTATTTGTGATCATTTCCAAGATAAATTGACTTGTTATACATAAATGTTATGACTATCTAGAGAATAAATTGAGGGTTGTTGACAGATTGATTTCTTTAAATCCTGTTTTTGTTTTTCATAAGTTCTCACAGTGTATCTCAGTCTTGTGTACAAGAATATGTTGGTACTAGTGCCATTAATGTCAATTTATAGCAAAAATTTGAATTTGTCATGAAATGGAATTTATTTAATTTTCTTCTGTATTCTGATTATTATGTTGTAGTGTTCAGATGACTAGTCCTTTGAGATCCATCTGCGCAGCAATTTCCAGATCAGGCAGTTCTCCATATATAGTTTTTCTTCTGAGGCCAGTGCCTTGTTCGGGCCTCTAGAAGAGTATGAAGAACTTGGTCAAGACATAGATATTTGAAGATCTAGCAATTTTTAAAAAACAATGTTATTGTAATTTACCTTGAAAAATGGATTTAGAGCACTTTTCATGTGACTGAGGAGCCCTATTTTGTATAGACATTGCCATCCAAATAGCTTAAGGAGCATTTGCTTTTGTCGTAGAGGAGACAGCCATTTTCTTCCAGAACTTGAGGACAATGCTTTTTTTCACTGTCCATAGCTTTCTTTGTCCCCATCTCTCTCCTCATAGTCTAGTAAAAGGCTATATCTTCCCAGTCAACTTTGAAGTTCAGTTTGATTAGATTCTTATATCGGAAGTAGGGATGACCAGTTTGAACCCATTGTGAGTTGTCCATAAAGGATGACTTTCAAGATATGCTTTTCCTCCATCCAGCTGACATGGCCAAGCCAGCTCTGGCAGCATATCTGAGGAATGTTAAGATGCTGGAAAGACCTGTTAGAGCTCTCATCTCAGTGTTTACACACTCCTTTTTGCCATGTAAGTAGTCCATGACTCACTGCTGTATAGAAGTGTGCTCAAAACACTTGCCTTGCTAACCTCCATTTTGGTCTAGTTTTCCTAAACTCTTAGTTTAAGTTGACACATCCTACCCTAAGCTTATTTTTATTTCCTCTTCAAGGGACAGGTCATCTTGAATTGTGGAGCCCAAATAGCAGAAATAGAAGTTGGCTAAGCCCCCCATCTCTATTTTTTAGATTTGAATGTGAAAATTTCAATGCAGTTTTGAATACCAGAGAATTTACAAGAAAAATGTAACTGATCTTTATAAAACATTTTTAGAAATTTTTGTTTTTCATCAAAAAAAATTCTAGCCCTCAAATTTTATGTTCTTTTTTTTTACTCTTTCATCCTATGCACAAACACTTCTTAGGCCCATTAGTTGTAGCCTTCCATCTCCCTGCACTGTAACACCCCCAACATATGTACGCATACTATACAGTAGTTTAAAATGTAACACCCTTTTCCACAGAACAGTTTGAAAGAAGAAATATGATTATTCTCAACTTAGTCCACTTTTTACATATTTTAAAAAAAATTTTCTGTCATTGATCTAGATTTAGAGAAACCTTATTCAGAATAACACATCATCATAAACCATATTATACCCCCCCCCCCCCCCCCCCCCCCCCCCAAAAAAAAAAACATGCACACACACTAACACATTCACTATGACATTTTTTAGGACTTAAAATTTTTGCTTTAGAATAGAGGTAGATTTAGTCATTTTAAAATAGTTCTACCCGTTGTCATTAACCAGTCTTTAAATTAAATGAAAGAAAGTTAAAGTTGTGCGCCAAAAAAGTGTTTATAAGTGCTTAAGAGAAGGAGTTATTGTTTTGCAAATGTCCACTATTATATACAATTAGTAATTGCAAATAAAATTCATTTTTGGTAAATTTAACTTCTGCGGTTTCGTTCTAAAACATGACTTATCTTAAGATTCAGTTAAGTAAGAATAGGTTAATTTTTTTTTATTGATTCATGTTTTGTTACGTACAATAAAAATGTGTTTAAAGTGTCAACTTAATTGTAGATTGCGTCAGGGATAAATAGCATTTAACACTTATTTAAGGGGACTAAACCCAACAAATTAAGCTATATATGTGAATACTGGAGTATTGGTTTCCCTTGTTGCTATTAAACAAAATAATGAATTACAAGTAATTGATTGTGTAAGTGGCTTTTTTTAAAATATTGATTCAAGTCTTGTCTATGTGAATGAATAATTGTGCGAAGTTTTATCTTGATACGTCATTGGGTGTAGGAGAAATAACGTGTACACACTTTCAGACAGACAGACAGAGTGAGTTGATATAAGCTTATAAGCTTTGTAAAAAAAAAAGATTTATTTTCAAACATTGTATTACTACACTTTTTGATTAACAATGTCAATCAAAACATATGTCATAATGACATTACTTTCACCCTTTAGACGTGTTTATATTACCCTTTTAGTTCAGACAAAAATCAATTGTTACAGTATGTTACTTAATAGTGCTAAAAATAATTTTAAAAATAAAACAACAGTGTAAAAGTCATAAAAAAACTGAAAATACTTATATTATAACAAGTTGTTAAAAAGTCTGTAAAAATATAGTGATATAAAATCAAACTAGGCAGAGTGAGTTCTCAATACACTTAACTGAATATAGATTTATACAAGAAGTGGATATGAATATAAAGTGCCAATGATAAAACAACACTCAGATACATCTAGGCATAACATCAACCCTAAATAAAGTTTTAATTCAGATGTTTTTATTTTTACAGTCAGGCATAACAAGTCAACCATAAATTAGGATTTAATTCAGATGTTCTACTGTTACTTTCAGCTATGACACACTAATTTGGTTATTACAGTGTGTTTTTAATGTTACATCATTAAAGAACTAAGCTTAAGAAATATCCATAAATTGTGAGTTTTGTTTTAAATATTACTTCCTTGTGCATGTAAAGAACAATTCTTTTTTATTGTAAAATGAAAATGGATTTTGTAAAAATCATATTTTTGTTTACTATATTTATTAAAACAAACAAAAAATTTTAGAAAACCACAACAATCCAATATTTGTTGCCTTCATTTTTATGTGTAAATGTGCTGTCAGACCAAATAAGAAACCCAGTCACTTGTTAATAATAATATTGTAAATATAACTTATAAATCTGATAGTTTTTCTATCTCACATTATGCGCAGTGAAAGTTTAGTTGAGTTTAAAAACATAAATTTAATGAGCAAAACTTTTGACTGCCCCCCAGTGTCACTAACATAATTAGTTTTTCTTTTTGTAAAGTGAATGATCTGGTTAAGGAACAGCTATGGTGATTAAATGAGATGTTATCACAGTGCAAATAAAGGTATCACAGATAAAAATATAAATAAACTCTATACGACATATGTTATAAACATATAAAATATTCAACCATCACATTCAATTTCAATATTATATAAAGTTCCACTCAAAATGACTAAAATAACTTGATTAAAAAAACAAAACAATTTTGGCATGAAGATGATAAAATAATACTGTCTTTGTCATATTTAGTCATGACATAATAGCTACAATCTTCAGCAAAACAAAAAAAGTGGTAAGAAGTAATCTCAGAAAACAACAAATAGTTACATCCTTTGGGAGTCCACATTCATGGAAATAAACAGCCTAAAATAACTACAGTGCAAATCTTGAAAAAATATTTAAAGGTGAAATTTATGTCTTAGGTAACATATAAATTTGGTTTCTTTACTGTTACTTAAAAAAAACAACATTGATGATGAAGTTCAAAGATTTACAATTTTTTACAACAATTAAAATTAATATCATATAAACTTTATCTAAAATTGCCTAACAGTGTTGCACATTCTTGACTATCAACATGATGGTCTTGACTTAAAACTCCCACTCCATTTCCCTTTTGTCCTACATAATTTTTGGACCAATGCTTAATCTTCATATTATTATTTATTGAAAAAAATAATAAAGTGTTGAGAAAAAAAATTGTCACTAAATGAGTACTAATTGAATTGACTCTCCAGATCATCATGTTGACATTCTGATATGTTTTTGGGTGATGCATAACAAACTGCATACACAATAGCTACAAACGATTTTTGTTATCATTAAATTAATAAAACAAAACACTTATGGCCACCAAGTTCCAAAGCATTGTAGATTCCTCTATAAGCATCACACTAAAATCATCTTGAGATTTTTTGCCTAAGAATAAGTTTTGAAAAGAGCTTACATATGTCAAAATTAGTATAATGAAATTAATAAATTATTATTAAAGCTTCAACAGAACATAAAAGATAGTATATATATATATATAACTATAACTACTGAAGTAGTGATCTCTTTTTGTATGTAAAATATTTGTGAGGGTTAAAAATGAGACAAAGTTTAATATCTTTCCAAGTACCCCATTGCCCACAAATAAAAAGTATATTATTAAAAAAACTATAACTGTATGTTTAACACTGTTTTTAAAAAACATAAAATAAAATAACATGCAACAGTCAAATTTCCTACTATATATACAACTGGTTACCTATCCATTATTTTTTACCACCATAATTTTATAAAGGTTATCTGAGGTCCCATTTAACTCTTTCTCTCCTAATCGTTGATTTGACCTCATTAATTAATGTTTCATTTTATAAACTTTATTTTGTTTTATATTTTTAAAAAAGCAAGCATTTCCTCTTAATTCTATACCAAATACATTATCTGATAACAAACGTACGTAAACATTATTAAAGTTTAATCATAACAGGGTAGTGAAATATAAAAGGAGTAAAATGAATAATTCCATCGGAACATGAAAAATAATTACGGAGAGAAAGAGTTAAAAGCATTTTTCAAAATGCTATCTAGCCTTGGATCAATAAAATTTTACATGAATTGGGTGGTGACTTAGAAATGGTTGCAAACCTATGTACATAATAGTATACTATGCAACATATATTTTATTTATTTGAATAAGTAGGTGTTTTATTTGTTTTCTGAAAACTAGATTTAAGAAATTATAGATTGTAGAACTTACATTCATAATTACATTAAAATGCAATAATTACTTTTATAGATTTTGCTTTTCAAAACATTTACACAAATAGAAGGAAATTAGTAAAATGAAACAAATAATGTTTTATGAAAGCAATATTTAAACCTAGCATTTTGTTTGCTAGTAATGAGCATTGATACAAACACACAACTAGAGCTTAAACTATGCTATGGATTTATGTTTGGCCAACATTAACTTCATCTTTCTCAACCACAACTTCTACCCTGCCCTCTTCTTGTTTTGGCTGATCTTCCTCTTGCTTGGTCTTGTGCTCATCTTCTATTTCTTTGACTTGGCTTTCATCAGAGGACTCTACCTGGCCTGTTTCGTTCTGCTCTGTCTTTTCACTATCAGAATCTGCCTTGTCATCCTTGTCTTGATGTTTTTCACTTTTTTCTGGTGTGTCTTCTGCTGGGGCTTCCTTAATTTTGTCTTTAAGCTTTTCACTTTTTTGTGAAGTGTCTACTGCCCGTGGTCTCTTATGTTTTTCTTTAGGTTTTTCATTTACCTGATCCTTATTAGGCTTTGTATCTTTACCTTCTTTAGCATTCTCTTTAGAACTTTCATCATTCTTACCCTGTGCACTCTTGTGTCTGGCAGATGCAGATCTGCTTCTGTTTGGTGATCTTGGAGTAGGTTTTCTCTAACACAAAATTAAAGTTAAATTAATGCACAGTTCACAACATGAATCAATAATTACTGGTTACTGACTTCTATATCTAAAATACATTTGGAACTGAAGATCTTATCAATAACATGTCTGGCCTGGTTTAGCCCATCAGTCAAGATGGCTTGCCAGAATTGTGCCCGTTGCTGCATGCTGACAACTGCTTGGAGCCACAGGTGAGAGCTGAGCTCTGAGTGGAGACCAAGGTCAATGAGGTGCTCAAGGAGCCTGACTGCCCAATCGACAGTTAAGTTGTTATGATAGCTTCTTGGGGCTACAGAAAATCTCCAACAGACTAAATTTAATGCTAATATGTGCTCTATCACATTGATTACCAAAGAGAAACTTTTACAATGTTTAAGAAATTATCTTTAAGTAGCTAAGAAAAAAAAACATGGAGATGAATGGGGGGATAAAATAGAAGTAAATATATGGATAGTTTATTTTGACTTGTTATAATATGTTTTACATAATTCAGAAGTTACTTTAGAGTTTAAGATGAGTATATCTTAGCCCAAGCCTCCCATAGAATAGCGAAGGATGAAGGTAGGGAAGGTTTGAACCTGGGACTATCATGACAACAGTTAAAGCACATGCCACAATGGCATCATTAACATTACCTATTTATTACAGAATCTTATTCTTTTCTCTTTTTTTCTGTTTTTCTTTAGGTTCCATTATATTACCATCTTTTTTTTTTCTCTCTATACTGTATTTAATTGCTAAACTCTTTCTCTCCGTAATTATTTAGCACATTCTGGTGGAATCAAAGCTGGTATTGTCAGTTAGGAGAGAAAGAGTTAAAGAAATGAAATGGGATATTAAAAATCAAAGTGTAAACAAGGAACAGATTACTGCTATTAGCTTTTAGTGTGAAAATCTCCAACAGCATTAGACTGCAACGAGACATATTTTTATTGCTAAATTATGGGTCAAATTCTACTAAAAACGAACAAACAACCTCAAAGCCTGGGTAGTATTGAATAGGAAAAACTAACTTAGTTTTCTATGTTTCATCATTAAAATTGATGTCAAAATAAAACAACCTTGACATAATTTGCTAACAAGAATTGTAAATTAACTACAACATACCTCCAACCACCATTCAGGGGGGAAGGCTGAGATATTGTTCATAAATTTCAGATTTTCCTCCCAATCAGATTGCCATTTTTCATGACTATATTCTGGTCTCCTCATAGTGATCCTGCGTAGTATGGCCTGATTCTCTTTAGTAATCCTAAGTAGTTCACGCTGTCGTTTTTCTCTGTTCAGACTGATTCAATAGAAAAGTTGGCTATAAATAATGTCAAAAACTTAGTATAATGTTTTAAACAGTGAATACCTATCACTAATTCAATTGTTGTTAAAAACTATGCATACAGATTACTAAAGACCACATTATTTATGAGAAAAAATTGTGAATTAAATATAATGAAATAAAGTTCTGATAGTTCCATAATATTGACCTTTCCATTTAACAACTCTTCCTAACAGCAATGTAGTGCTAAGTGGACAAATCACTGGACTAGCCAGAACCCCTAAAAGAATCTTACTGATTAGTAGCAGTCAGTAGTATCAACCAATCACTCAGGGGTCAATGGTCACATGACTCATTCAGTCTTGCCCCACCTCGAAATACCCGCCAACAATATTAAGAAAAACTATATATGTTGTATAAAAGGATACAAACACTATGTAGATTTTAAAAAGTAAGAAAAAGATTAAAAAGTTGCATTTATTGTGAAGTAATACCTTTTTATTGGTTCATAATTGTTTCTGTTATCTATGCGACCTCTACTGGTCATGATGCATGACATTTTTTTCAAGAGAAGTAAATTATCTCTCTCAATCATTGCTAACCTTTCTTCTTCTAGCTGTAAATGAAATAATTATTGGATCAAAATAAAAGCTGATAACAGTTGTTAAAACTTCTAGAAAAACATATATTGAAAGTAAAAAGTAAACTTTACCAATAAATTACTGGTACTCATAATTGAAAGATGATCAATTTTAATCTAATGATCGAGTGATCGTGATTGTACATTTGTAAATTTATACTGTCAATACTTTACCCATCTTTTGTATGAAAAGATTTGATTATTAAAATTATGAGCTACTAAAGATACATATATATATGTATCTTAAATCTGATATACTCTGTCACTTTATCCCTGAAGGCCTTCTTAAAAACGATAGACCATATATCACATATGATATTTACAAGCATTGTTCATACCAGCACTTTCATGTAAGTCTGTTGTTATCTTATCTTATATATTATAGAAGCTACTTATAAAAAGGAGATGATTACGTCCTACGCATCATGCATTCAGTCATTCTGCCAAGTCACTGGTTAGCTAGCTCAGGCAACCCATTCCATGCTCTAATAGCACTAGGGAAGAAGGAGTATTTGTACAAATTTGTCCTAGCATATGGGATGAGTAATGTGTTCTTAGTTCCTATTGACACAGTTGACCTTTAGCACTGACCTTTGTTATTTGTGTCAGCTTGATCGCAAACACTATTAACCTTAAATTTGCATTGCTACTACAGTTATAACATTATTTCAAGTTACCATCTAAGCCTACTGAAACTTTACCTGCAACTTCTTCATCTTGAGATGGAGGTGCAAGTATGTTTGTGGGGCCTTTGTATCTACTGTTGCAGTAGCATCAGCAACCTGCATTAAAATGAGAAAAAAAAGTTAGTCATAATAGGTCATTATACTAGATCTAGTTTCCAACTATATGATATTGCCTTGTTTTAATATATGTTTACAAATTTCTATCAAAAAGCAATTTTTTTAAAAAGAAACAGACTAATTTAAGAAGGACTTAATATCTTTGTCACGACATTGTGATAACATTTAGCTTTAATTATCATTAGCCCAAAAATTATCAGTTTAATAACATGAAATTTCAAAACAATCCTTATAGATCTAGATATTAGCCACCTGCCTAAGAAGTTAAACATTTCTTCTTATCTTCCTGCAGTACTTTGTGAAAAGAAATTGAAGCTGAAGAAATTCATTCAGAGTTGCACAACTAACAACTGTCTTTCTGTCTCTCAACAGTGACAGTGAGACTTTACATATGTCAACAAATGACTCTGTCCTGGTATCTGATGGTGATAGTGAGACATCAGACACAACCCTTAATTACAGTAATGTTGACAATGTTGAAAAAGTCAATAATTCTGCCAAGCAAACTGATAGTGGCCCTACTGAAATCAACAATAATGGCTCACCTAGCCCCACTAAATGTGAATCTTTCCAACTCACAGAAAACAGATCTCATGAACCTGCTGGTGATAGTTCAACTAAGACTACTGATGAACAAAAGCTCCTTTGAAATCACTAATTTTTTAAAAGAAACAGACTAATTTAAGAAGCACTATCTTTGTCATGACATTTAGCTTTAATTATCATTAGCTCAAAAATTAACAGTTTAATAACATGAAATTTCAAAACAATCCATATAGATATTTGCCTTGAAAAAATAAAATATTTCCCAAAATTTAATAAGTTTGAGCATAAAAAAAAAAAGATCATCTGAAAATACAAAAACCAGTATCATATTAAAATTTGTGGCAATAGTGAATCTAGGTTTATTCATGTATAAAATTGGTATAGTATGTGGTATAGTTCAGCAGATATATATACGTATGTTTTAATCTTCATTATTTTAATTATTCTTGACAATTTTTAGGATATATAATATGCTGGCTTTAATATTTGTTAATTTTATTTTCCAAAAATATTCTATATTGGAATTATGCTATATAGGCCATCATTATGTTTCTCATCTCTGTATCTGTCTCATTCTACTACTAGATCTATTAATTGAGTGAAAATTATGTTATGAGAGAATTTAGTATCATATATAGATCTAGATTTAAATTATAGTTAGTCTATATAATATTAATCAAGATTATAAAAATACCATAAATTTCAACAATGTGTTTTAAAAAATAAGTTTTCTGCATCTGGATAATAATCTGCTAGATCTAGAAAAAAAATAGATTGTAATATTATCTACATCGATTTGTTTTACATATTTAGGATGTTATCCGATGTTTCTTCAGATGTTTTGACATAATTACATTCTTAGATTCTAGCCCAAACAATCTGAAGGACTAATTAAGTGGATGGCAGTGTGTAGGGTTCAAACCTGGGACCATTTAGACCACTAAACAATTTAAAACTCCAGAGCCCAGAAAACATACCACACATTATATAAAAAAAAATACTATTTAAAATAGTAGGCCTATATTATAATAGGTCTATGACTATAGGATGAATAATTTTGAAATAATACTTAATTATTATGGTTAACATTCTAGACTAAATTTTAATGAAATAACAATATGAATACATTTAGGCCTATAGAATCTATTATGGATTTAATCAGAATCTCTCATTACCTTTCGTCGGTGTTCATTATAATAAGTTGTATCCCAACGTTTCTGGAGTATTTTATTACAAGTAGGAAGTATAGACTTGTAAGATCGATCCATTGTGAAATAAATGTTAACCTAATGCAACATAAAGTCTAAAACTAGATATAGAATCTATGTATATATAGATCTAGTAGTCGAACTGTTAGATCTGTTATCTATAACAAAAATGAAAAGCTTGCTTTCTTTTGTGAGCTTTGTCACGTGACCAATCAAGCTTAGTCACCTTAACAACAACCCGGAACAGCTACTTGCAAAAGTTAATTGGAAATGCCTTCGAAACATTTATTTTTCGAGCTAATTATGAGTCACAGACCTATATTATGTCTTTATTTAGAAGTACAGGACAAATATAGGCCTATTAGTGGCATATTTCATTGTTTCAATTTCAGTAGCATAAAATTAAAATACTCTGACTTATATAGATCTAGATTATGCTAGTGTCAACTTTGGCTAGGGTCATCAGACGTCCGGCAAAAGGAGGACGTGTCCTCCTTTTTGGGGTCTTGTCCTACGTCTGGCAGACATCTGCCACCAAAGTATCAAAATGTCCGACTTTTTCACTCTGTTACTTCCAACAAATGGATACTATCATCAACAGAGTTCATTCCTTCATACATACTGGACTAAATCCACACGTTTCCTCAAAGCAGAAAGATGACGACACATTTTTTGTCAACCTCTTTCTTTGTCTTGAATAGGCAGGTGCCTGTGTTTTCTGTACTGTTCAAAGGAAGCCAGATACTCGATCTGAACTGCCAGTGGCGTCACTAGGGTGTTTGTCATCCGATGTGGTCCACTTAGGGTGTCACGCCTCCCCCCCCCCCCCCCGAAAAATTTTGTTTGTTTGTTGAGCCATACTACACCTACTTTAGAATGAACTATAATCATTGATTGTTAAACATCTAGAAAATGTCAATTAAATTTAAAAATTCAGTTGTTACAATTTATCTAAAGTTCAATGGTGCATCAATACAACCTTAAGTGTAATTTTTTTTTCTTTTATGGATTTCAAACTTGAAAAAGTATCAATCACCTAAATTAATTTCTTTAATGATTTCATTTTTTAATAAATTGTTCATTGTCGAACGTGTTAAGCTTTTGTTAAAGAAAACGTTGGATTAGCCACCATTTTGTCAATAGTTTAAAGGTAAGCCTATTTTTATGTATCATTGGCCTTCTAGTACATCTTCCCCTCAAAAAAATAAAATATAAAACAAAGATAGGTAAAATACAAGACATATGGCAATAGATCTTGTGCTGAATGAAAAAATTAGTTTCTTAGTAGCAAAATTTTAGGCAAGAAGCATTTTCTGAAAAAGAATGTTGACCACATAGATTAAATGATTGTTATACACATCTATTAAAAAGCTTTTGTGTTGGTTCTTAAAATTTCATGTACACCTTTATGACTCCATACACTAAAGCTGCATTTTTTATTTTCTGCTTTCGACATATAAAGTCAAGCTCACTTTTTTCTAGACATTTTAAGATATTAAGTAGATCTCACCAGCTTTTGTCTCCCTTAAAATCTAAAAACGTATGAATCGGATCAGTGTGTACTATACAAAGGTGCTTGCAGTCATTCTGACGCTTACAAGTATATCTTTTACGTGGTGTTCTAAAACATTGATAAACTGTTCAACATTATAGATAAACTTTAATGGGTTTTAAACACACAACATTTCCAACATCTTATGGAAATTCTATATTCAATAAAGACTCGTTGTTAATATGGTCGCAAATGTAAAAAAAATCTGATTTTATAGAAACAGACCGTGCAATATCTCCTTCCATTGTTTTACTTCTTTACATCAATCATAGCGAAGACTTCCTCGTCTATTGTATTTGTAGACGGATGTTCTTGTTTTATCATTTCCCAATCCTAATGACTAGTCTTCCTACGTGTTTTTTTATTCCAATGTCGGACTTCATTCCAACCACACATTAAGTTAAGTTACTAATTGGTATCTCATTTCTATAGAATTGAAAATAGTTTTTAAAAAATACAATTTCTTGATATATAGCTCCTTCTTCGTGATCGAAAATGAGCACATTTCCTATGGACTCGAAGATGACAGTTGTCTAATCCTCGCTTTAAAAAAGCCGGCCGCATACGTGGCATGGGTAGATTTGGTCAGTTGCAGATATACCTGCTTCATCTCTCAGCTTTTTGTTGATTCGGCACTCTTTCACCCTGGCCACTCCTCTTGCTTCAAATCTCCAGACTCTGAGACTCACAGCTTCACGCCATGAGGAGCGATCAAGAGTTAGTACTTCCCAGCTGTGAAAGTCGATATCGCATTCCTTGAAGGAGCTCTTGAGAGTGTCAATTCCTCGCTATGAAGTGACTAAATCATCCCAAATAGGAAGCACCAGAACCCTTCTTTTAACAACTCGCTAAATTTTTCCTTTTCATCTGGATAATTGTCTGCGCAATTCATGTGAAATTGGCACACGACAAGAAGAAACTATCCCTTAAAATATTGAAGTCTATATCATTCAACTGATTCATTGTAACATTTCCTTCATGTTGGCTAGAGTTTCTTTCACATTTAACTTCTGAAATTACATCATCTTCTTCTGAAATCTCAATAGTCACTTAGTTACTTTCCAATTCTACTAAATTTTATTAATTACATGTGAGATTTCTTTAATATTTTATGCCTTAAGAATGTCGTCATTTGTTAAACTGACTATGGGTTGGCATCCTAATATTACGGTTCTGGCTACTATTTCAATAGATTCGATAAAAACATTGTTAAAAATCAAAGCATTGGTTATATACATGCATCTGATATACAGTTGAAAGTAAGTTTTCACATCTGCTTTTGATTTTAAGTATTCTGTAACATTTTGGACTATTTGTAAAATTTCATTAAAAAATATATATATATATTTATACAAAATATATACATAAAATATATCTATTTATCAATTGTTCCAATATTTAGCATCTGACACTAACTTTTAAAAAAAATATTATCACTTATTCCAAAAGTGCATTTTTAAAACTTTGGTGTCACAGTTTACAGCCTGACATGTTTCATCAAGCCTAGTTTTTAAAGTTTAAAGTGTCCTCCTTTGTAAGGTTTTGTCCTCCTCTGGTTGTGTAGGTGTCTGGTTACCTACCTTTGACAGAGAATCGGTGTTTTAAACTGCTACTGCAATATGCCAAGTTATCCGTGTTAACGTGACAGACAGACCGCCCTAAATTTTCTGGGCCGCTTAAAATCTACATTTTCAGTCATCTATTGAATGTTTTTACAAAGTGTATATCAACTCACTCTGTCTGTCTGTCAGTACAATTTTTCTACACGTTATTTCTCTCACTTCCCATCTTATCTTATTATATTACAGACGTTACTTCAAAAAAGAAAATAATTAAGTCCTACGCATTTCATGTGTGAATCTAGTCATAAATGTTGACTAATGACCATATTTATATATATAGGCCCCTATATATGTCTATGCTAATGACTTAAACTCTGGTTCCCATTCTCGGATGATCGATTTGAAACTTTGCACAATTATGAATTGTTTCTAACTTAATATTAATCAATAAAAAAAATTAAAATTAAGTTTGATATTGATTAGGGGAAATAAATGTTACAGTATTGAAATCTATAGCTATAAATACACATTTCTTCGCCTTAGATATAGTTTTTTTTTTCATTAGTCCACAACTGACATGAATAGAATATAGAATAAATGCACGTACATGTGCAAGAGTTTGATTGGTTGGTGTGTGAAACAAGGGAAAGGAAACAAGCTGAAAGTTCAGGATTGGCGGGTTCACAGGTAGCCATCTTTATATTGATCTAGTGAAGGGAGAGAAGCTGCGATGGTTCCGAAGGAACGCCCAAAACATGTACAGCAAGGCAACACAATGTGAGACCGAGCAAATCTAATCCATTATATATATATATATATATACATCACAGAGGCAGCCTTCAGAAACACAATGTGAGATCTAGCAAATCTAATCCACAAAGACATCACAGAGGCAGCCTTCAGAAACACAATGTGAGATCTAGCAAATCTAATCCATAAAGACATCACAGAGGCAGCCTTCAGAAACACAATGTGAGATCTAGCAAGTCTAATCCATATAGACATCACAGAGGCACCCTTCAGAAACACAATGTGAGATCTAGCAAATCTAATCCATAAAGACATCACAGAGGCAGCCTTCAGAAACACAATGTTAGATCTAGCAAATCTAATCCATAAAGACATCACAGAGGCAGCCTTCAGAAATAATGATTCAATGAAAGATGATTGGGCACCGTAAAGGAATGATTCATTCTAGGCTAATGCAAGTTGCTCCTGATTGAGAGGAGTGGGCAACTTAAGTTGCGCTCATCGTCTCGCCACTCACAAGACACAAGCTTCGGGCTCCATGGTCGTAAAAACGATGATAGAAATCACGAATTTCTCTTGAAGTATTATCATCATCATCATCATCTTTCTTTGCATTCCTCATGGAACACAGGCCCTCACTAAAAACACGCCACTCTCGACGGTCTCTTGCTAGGTTTATAATGGCTTCCCAGCTCTTTCCGGTCCTCTCGGCTTCCTCTAATACACTGCGTCGCAATGTTCTTTTTGGTCTTCCTCTGTCTTGTTCCCCGGGGGTTCCACTCTAAGGCCTGCCTAGCTCTGTTGTTGGTATCTTCTCTAATGGTGTGACCAATCCATCTCCACTTCCTCTCTAAGATTTGCACTTCTATATTTTTCTGCCCACTCATCTCCCACAGTTTGGTGTTTTTCTACTTTGTCGTACCAGTGTATTTTTAAGATATTTCCCAGACACCTGTTGATGAAGGTCTGTACTTTTTTTTGTTGTTGCTTCAGTTGTTCTCCATGTTTCAGAACCATACAGTAGGACAGCCTTGACATTAAAGATTCTTATTGTAGTCTTGTTTGAGATGTGGGGAGATTTCCAGGTCTGACGCGATAGATTTAGGCCTATATTTCGTTTATGCCTTCATCTGTTCCACCTGATACACTGACTACACTCCCAAGGTATATAAAATTGTCTACTTGATCTATGGTCTGAGAATCCAGTTCTATGTTTCCAATTCGTTTGTTGTCATTCTTTAAGTTTAATAATACCATTATATCTTTGATACCACTAAAAATATCCATGACGCTACTATACACATTGTTGGCTTGCCTAACCACATCTATGATGATACTCGAGTAAATCTCAACACAAACACATTTACCTCCCCTGCATTTCACATAAAGAAAGTTAAAAAAAAAATAATCTGCAACATATGGTATTTAAAAAAATCGTTACGATAATCCAGGAGTCTGCGCCCCTACCTTGCGCCTCTCTTACCCTATTGAACACGTGTCGCCTTATGACATGGAAGTTTTCAGTTTTTAGACATCAGGCAGCCACGCCAGTACTGTTGTGTTGTGTTTAGTCTTGACTATAAATATCTTGACCATTACTTATTTCACGTGTTTATGAGCCCAACATTAAAAAGAAACTTTTTACTTTGTCGGATATATTGGTAGGCCTATTAAAAAAACAAAACAACTTATAATTATTTTCTTCTTTCTAATTGTTTCTCTGTTTTTTTTCCTTGAAGAACGTAAAGTCTAGTATTGAATTGAAATCAAATTTAATATTTCTGTTTTGGGCCTAGGGACATTCAGAAATGACTCGTGAATGCAGACGTTTTGGCCTATGCCTACTTTTAATATGTTATACTTTTGTTTTGTTGTCTTGCGTTGGACATGTTCAGAGCAAACCCAATGAGAATGGTAAGTTGTATTTTCATGTAGGCCCCTATCTAGGGTTTAGATTAAGATAGATAGTAGGTGACAGAGTGACAGAATTAACGTCGGAGTAAAAGACATGACATAGCCCTTCAAGTCACTTAGATTTAATCCGTGAGCTCGATATTTTTCTTTTTCGATCTGAAACTATTGAAGCAAAATAACAAAACGAGCATGTCAAGGGTTACAGAAACCTGGCCGAGGGGAGCGACTCTCTGCTCCAAACCATCAGTTGTGTTATGTCTGTTTACATCAAACTAGTAGTAATGAAAACACGATTCTGTGCTTTATTCTTCATATTAAACAGAATATATATTTATATCTACAGATCCGGCCTTAGGTAATTGGATGCCCTAGGCAAAGTGAATTTGGTGGAGTCCAACTGAAATAGCAGAAAAAAGACGAAAAAAAAAAAAGTAATTCATAAAAAAAAAACAACAAGAGTCGTCTTATCTTATCTTATCTTACTTATCAGAGACGTTACTTCAAAAAAAGAAGATAATCACGTCCTACGCATTTCATGTGTCAATCTAGTCATTCATGTTGATCTATTACTTAAACACTACTAAGTCGTTGGTTTTCCTGGCTGATTCAGGCAGCCCGATTCATTTTCTAATGACACTAGGGAAGAAGGAGCACATGTATGGAATAAGAAATTTGCCTTTATCCTTGTCTCTCTGAGTATTTCATAAGGTTTTGTTTTTCTATTTGTATTAAGTAGCCTAGATTTAAACATTTGTCAATAAACCTTGAGTCATGGTAGAGACTTGGAGCTTGGCTAGTAGACGTAGGGCCCCTAGTGCTCTGCTGTAGTTGAGATTTGATAACAAATTTTGCCATGTTTTTAGTCCTGTCCGAAGCCCCCCCCCCCCTTAACCAATCAGAGGTCCCTAGGCTGCTGCCTAGCTTGTCTATGCCTAAGCCAGGCCCTGTATTCTACTTTTATATCTCAAGAAGTAAGCTCACTTTTCTAAGTTCAAGCACTTATTGACGGGTACATTTACTTTTTGTATCTTTTAAATAATTTATGTTTTAAATATCGACCACCAGATTAGTTAATGTTATAATACACAAGTAGATCTATTTACATCTAAAGTAATTGACAAAGGCATAGGCCCCTATTAGGTCTATGATAAAACAATCGGGAAGAAAGGAACACAGAAAATGAATTCATGTATAACAAAAAGACATAGCGAGTTAAACTAGACAATAGTGTGAGTGTTACACAAATTCGAGAGCGGCCCTTGTGAGTCAGTTGTTCATCACATTACAATACATTACATCTCTCTCTTTCACACACAGAGAGAGAGAGAGAGAGAGAGAGAGAGAGAGAGAGAGAACAACTAGATCTAAATAGTATTCACAATAAAATGACAGAGGAATGATGATATTGACAAACGAAATGCGTAGGACGTAATTATCTTTTTTTTTTGAAGTAACGTCTGTAATATATAAGATAAGATATGATAAATAGGAGAAAATTATTATCATTAACAAACTTTTGTATTTGTATTTTGTATTTGTAGAAAGTTAATCTCTGTCGATCTAATTTTTAAGTAAAGGGGCAATCTTATGGTAGCCATCACACATGATTGTAACATTCTAAAGACTACAATAAATTGGATTTTTAGGAATAGGCAATTGTAACATTGTAACATAAGTTCATGCGCAACTAGAACCACTGCTTTCACATCGATTCCAGAAATGTTTACATGCAAGCGCGTAGCAAGGTACCCGTGGGCCCTCTTTCAAGAATATGATTGTGGGCACCCCTCCACTACATTGAGTATTAAAAAATCTAGCCATCAAGTATGCATCAGTGCATAAAAAAACCCGCTACAATCTTTTGTCTGTACTACTTTCTAGAAGTAGGCCTAATGGAGTCATTACATTTAATGCACTTAGACGTGTAGTTAGACTTAGGTCCTCCCGAGCCTTCGACGTAGAAATCGGTCTCAAGCAGAAATCGATCTCAATGGTAATCATCGCGTTTACATTCAATTGTTATATCGCTTTTGTGTGTGTGCTCTATGTCTGTTAGAACTATAATGACACTAAGTAAATTAAACAAGGGCTGATACAATTAAATTCTTACAGTCAATAACTTTGTTTTCAATTTGTTAAAGTGCCTTTTGTGGGGCCCTATTCGTCATAGGTTCATTGAACCCTTTCGCACCACGCTACGCCTTTGTTTACATGTATGTGTGTTTACTAAACAAAAGGCCCACTCATCTGTATCGAGGACAACAAAGAGGGAGGTGCAGTGGGATTTTTAAAAAACGCTTTCATTTTTGGCTTCTCCTACAACTAGGCACACTTTCTTAAGCTTCAAAGTATGTCAAGATGGCGGACACGTTCACTTTAATGTGTTGTGCAATAGAACGACAGAAAGAGCCTAATTAACTGTGAACCAAATGAAATTGAAAAGAACGCGTTGCAAACAATGTCCGTAGAATATTTAATGCACATTGAATGAAATATTGAATGAGGGAAACAGTAGCACTATTGACGTATTGATGGCCGTGTGTAGGGGCCTAACAGTCAGTATTCTGTAGCCAGATCAAAAAGGATATCAAATCCCTTGCTACTATTTCTAGTAAAAAAAAAGTAAAGCCGTAAATAAGTAGATCTTTTAATTGAATTTAAATAGCAATATAAAAAAACAAGGTTCGATCACTCTAAGAAAAATTAGTCCAGAAATATTGGATAAATTTAAGATTGTGTCAGAAAAGGTAGTCGGCAAAGAGCAGCCAGGACCGGATCTAGGTATGTGGAGGCCTCGGAGCAGAATTTATGTTGAGGTCTCTACACTTTTGGAAAGCTTGATTACAAATAAAATAAAAACAAGGTTACAAAGACAGTTTGTGTGGAAACACAAACTCAAAATCGGCCCCCGAAGTGGTCCACCCAGGCAGGCTTCAATATTTTCAGAAAGAACAACTGAATGAAATTATATCAAAGACAAATGACAGATACGAATGGAGAAAGAAGGTCGACAGATCTTGTGTAGTGCCACAACGGTCCAGCAAATCAAAGGATAGGTGAAAGTGAATGCAAAGTTAGATGTGAACCTGGCCTAACTAGTTCTCCTTTCAGACCTTGTGGTCTATAGGGCAGATGAGGTAAAGTTCATTTGTTTTTGTGGCCTTAGGTTAACGAGGTTGTCATGTAGCCAGCACAACGACCAACCGCCTTTACTTTTCCCCAACTAGAGTCAGGTACCCATTAGAGCTGGCTGGACTCAGAGGCGCCCAAAGATTCCGAAGTTGAAAATTCCAGGATTCGATCCCGGGACCCCCTGTTCGGAAGCCAAGCGCTTTACCGCTCAACAATCGCGCCTCCCCTGGCCTAACTGATGTCCTATAATTGATCAAATTGTTTTGAAAAGGCTCAATCTCTTATTCAAATCCTCAAGATATAAAACATTTCCGTGAGGATGATGAAATAAAACTGACAAGAAAATGCAGTTTTAAAAGATTACTGTTCGTTTTAAATTATCTTTACTTAATAATGCATACTAAATAAATACATTTTTTCTCTTTAAAAAATAGTAAACATTTGTTCGTGTGTAAATATAGTACTTAATATATCAGAACTGACATAACTTAACAATACAAATATAAAAACAAAAGAAATTTGTTAAAAGTTGTTCGAATCTAAATTCGAACTCTATGGCTCAAGCCCCAATGGTGGAAGGCCGACTCTGAGATAGCTACTTACTAAAATTGAAGTTTTTATAGTTATGTATTGTTTGTTTCAAGTTTTTAGTCGATGGCACAAAGCTTTTATCTCACCTTAATATAGGTGTTAGCGTGCGGCCTAGGCCTCGGCTAACTAGAATGTAACAGTAGCCAGATGGTAACACTACTGGGTGGGCTGTATCTGTGCACCTCAGTTCTGTGACCAAGGGGCTAGGGTCACTTAAGCAACCAGACAACACAACAATTGAATCTTGTCTTAGACATCTCAATGCATAATTTACTCGCAATTTAACTGATTTTGATTTGTAAATATATTCTCAGCAGAGGGCGTCGTCAACATGGAAGTACAACAGGACCAATCCACTGGTCAAGTGTCGAACACAACAGAGAGCCTGACAGAAGAAGAGAGGCTTGCCAAGGTTACTCAGGAAAATGTTAGGAAGCTGCAGGAAGTGGACTGGGGTCAAGCAGACGGGGACAATGGTTGGGAGGAAAGGAGGAAACTTCAAGGTTGGAGGATGTCATAGAATCACGATAGTACTCTATAGTATTGGGAGACTAGGTGGCTGAGTGGTAAAGCGCTTGGCTTCCGAACCGAAGGCCGCCTCTAATGAGTACCTGATATTAGTGGGGGGGGGGGGGGGTAGTAAAAGCGGTTGGTCGTTATGCTGGCCACATGACACCATTGTGTGGGACACAGAAACAGATCTATCTGTCCGATAGACCGCATGGTCTGAAAGGGGAACTTTACTATGACACAGTGGGCCTACAATGTTTATCCGGAACTTAAAATATCCGGACTGTCTTTTTCTTGTATTTGTTTTACAGTAAGGTATCCAAGTGGTCTTGCTGATGTGCAGCGAAAGATTTCTCTTAATAATGCTATGAAATAGACCGTTTATCATATTCTGCTTTCTACTGTATAGTAACTATCCCAGAATTGTGAAACACGTAAAAGGAGAAGGGAGATAATATTTATCATTGAGGGAAATAATTATGCCTGTTTTTATGCCATTTAGGCCTATGATTTTCTTTCTAAGTCAATTCGTCACAGTGGTCTATTGTTTGAATCTTAAAAAGCCAAAGACTATATTTTACTCCACAAATTTCAAAAGGGCAAAAACATTATCTAATCAAGTTTATAATAGGTCTAAAATGCTGGCCTATTTCATGATACTTGCAATAGAATCCCAAAGTCTGTATCTAAGTATTCTACCACTCTGCAGTCATGATTGTTTATACCAGCCTCGTGATTTCGTTTCCTACCTAGCTACTCGTTTAATTTTATAATGGTGGTAAATTATTATTATTTTTTTTTTTTAAACATTTTCAACTCAATTTAGACTCTCTTTTTTTTGTAGAGCTTCACTATACCCTAATGTTTAAACATATTTATATATATTATATTTAAAACATTTAAACGCTACTATATACAAAAGTCATTGATTTATAGTGCCAGTCTCGAACGACCCACAAATGGACACTGGTGTGGTCGATCCCGAACACGTGCTTCATGAAGACGGCGCCGATGACCACCACGGCGATGCCCACGCTGAGGTGAAGACAGACCCAGCTCAAGCCATGGAGGCTGTCCTGAAGGACGGCGAAGTCAAAGAGCAGGCAGAGCAAGAGACCCTAGACAGCCTCCGGCCGGGGGTGCTGACAAACGTCCACGACGGGCCGTCTAGGACGGCTGCGGAGATCATGAAGACTCAGCAGTTCGGCATCATGGACATAGAGGAAGTGATGCACGAGGGACACCACGTCCACGGAGATGACCATCACGGGTCTGGACCAGTGCAAGGGGGAGATGTGGAGAAAATTGTCCACGGCGAAGAAGGCGTCCATGATGACCACGATGGACATGATGCAAAGAACAAAGTAAGTGTTTCAAATCATTAAAACGACCTCGCACAGTTCTATCAACTCACTGTGTCTGTCTAGTACAATCATTGTGCAGGTTGTTCCTCCAACTTCCCATTCTCTGATCAATTTGAAACTTTCCACAGTTATTTATTGTATACAAAATATGAATCAATCAAAATATTAACCCATTAGTTAATTAATTATTGGTAATTAATTATTTTGTTTGGTATCGAAAAAGGGAAATAAATGCTTTTTATTGAGAGATGTGGCTGTTTATGTGGAGCGATTTCTTTTATTACATTTTGTAAACGTTTTTTTCTCCCACTTCCCATTCTCGGATCAAGTTGAAATTTTGCATAATTATTCATGGTCAAGAACAATACCTGAATGAATCAAAATTTTGTTTCATATAGAAAAAGAAAGCTTAGTCCTAAAGTATTGAGATATGTGTCAGTTATTTTGCGGTTCTTCCCACTAGATGAGCCTTTTTTTTTTTTTTTTTAAAGATTTTACTTATTTTTTTTGGTTGGATATGCTTTTTTTCTTCTTTTGTTCTGCTAGAATCAATGAAAATTTTAACTCTAGTGTAAAGAAATAATTATAATTGACACAATTTAATCGCAGTAGGCTAAAAAAGCTTTGTGAGTTGACCTTCCTTCTTAATTAAAGCTTCAAAGAAAGCCCTAGGTCAAATTTCCCGCTTAAAAATGTAGGTCTATGTCTGTCCCGTGTGTTAACGTAGGCCTACAAAACTTGTACTGATATGTGCTGTATTATTAAAAAGACTTTTATGAACAAATGTTTTTCATCATCAGTTTTAATTTCACAGCAAACACAAAAGCTCCACTATAGGCCTACTATGTTTTTATTGTGTGTCTTTTTTTGTAACTTTTTCTTACAGAGTCTTTCAACGCTCGATCCTGCCAAACTGATGCACGGACAAGACGCAGAGCATGAATGTGATGGGAAACCCTGTTTCATTGGTAAACAACTTAATATTTCTATGATATGGATTTCAAGCATACGTCAAAATATGACCTTTTTCTTCTAGAGCAGTGTTTCCCAAACTTTTGACTAAAGTGTACCCTTTTATAATTTTTTGTAACTCTTAGTACCCTCGCCTTGCATCTAGATCTATGAGACTGAGAAGAATGAACATAATAAATTGGCATTTTAAAAAAATCAGCATAGTTAATGGGGTGCATATTCCCTCCAAAGTCCTCCCGTACCCCTGGGGGTATGTGTACCCCACTTTGGGAAACACTGTTCTAGAGGGACACCTGATGCACTCCATTGGCTCTATAACTTACACAGAGGCCGTACGTAGGTGATGGTGGGAGAATTGAACCTCACACTTATAAAAATAAATTGAACTTCAATTCAGCCACTGGGCCATGCATTTAAAAAAAAAAAGATATTACAAAAGTTTTCAAGTTTAAAAACCCAAACTCTTGGGTTACACATTTTGACTACAGCCTGCAGTCAATTGTGTACAGCAGGCATATATATGTCAAACACTGCGTTCGGGGGCCGCATGCGGCCCGCGACCACCTTGCATGCGGCCCGCTTGGCCACCTCAAAAATTATCAAAATAATGTTAAACTATTACGCTGGAAAATAAAAGATGACAAGCTACTTAAATTGAAAAATAGCATTTGTTAAACTGAATAACGATATTGAATCAGCAGTGAAAGCCAGCTACATTTTTCAAACTTAATTGCAAGCCATAGCCAATCATTTAGTGAAAGAGATTTTATGAAGGAGTGTATCGTTAAAGCTGCCGAAGTAATTTGTCCAGAAAAGGTGAAAGTATTCAAAGAAATAGCGTTAACTAGGAACACTGTGGCAGATAGAATAAATGACATGTCAATCAGCTCGCATGAACAATTAAAGAACAAAATAGATTTTGAATTATTTTCATTGGCTCTCGATGAGTCAAATGATGTAACGTGTGTAGCACAGTTGGCTATAATTAGGACCTGAGACAGGAATTTTGAAATACATGAGGAAATACTTGAGCTTTGTTCTATACATAACACCACAACAAGCGAGGATGGTTTGGAGAAATAACAGGGGATATTGCAGTGCAATTTACCTTTGGTAAAGCTAGCTAGTCTAACAACGGATGGCGCACTAACCATTATGAAATGGTTTTGATGCAAAGCTACTTGCAAAAATAAGTGAGACTAATGCTAATTTTAAATTTGCTCATTTTCAGTGCATCATTCATCAAGAAACATAACGCACAAAGCCATTACAGTTCCAACATGTTATAAGACTGGTTTCAGTCACTATCAATTTTATTCGTGCCCATGGCTTTAATCATCGCCAATTTTCAATGTTTCTAAATGACATTGGACACGAATTTGCTGGCTCTACTGCCATAAAGAATTGAAGAGATTTGTTGTACTGCGTGAAGAGATTGTATTGTTTCTGAACATGAAAGGTGAACCTGTTGAACATTTCCATACTGACGAATGGGTTCAGGATTTGGCATTTGCAATTGATCTCACTGGTCACCTGCAAGACTTGAATTTGAAACTTCAAAGTAAAGACTAAATTGTCACCACTGCGTGTGATCATATGAAGTGCTTTCAAGCAAAATTACGACTATGAATAAACCAAATATGAAGAGAAAATCTTGTTCACTTCTCGACGTGTCAGGAACTAAAAAGATTAAATTCGGCTACAACATTTGGTAAATATGTCCTACACCTGGAATCATTAGTAGATGCTTCCACTGGCCGTTTTCATGACTTCGTTTCTTACGAGCAAGAATTTTCGTTGTTTTTATAACCACTTTCATTTGCTTCTGAAAATGCTGCTGGCAACTAGAGCTGATAGAATTGCAGTCAAATTCTTTGTTAAAAGCGAAGTATAAAGAAGTGGGTGCGACAAAATTTAGTTATTTACCTAAACGGTGCGTTGAATTGCAGAAATTTGCAGCCAGAATTCTAGCTATATTTGCAAGCACTGATCTCTGTGAGCAGTTCTTTTCTATAATGAAAGCTACAAATCACCTCACCGTTCGAGATTATCGGATCAAAATTTGTCGTCAGTGATGTTAGTGTCAGTGGCAAACAAACTTCCACCCGATATTATTAAACGTGTATCCCAGGAAGATGTCAAGCATTAGGACAAGGTGTACAGCCTGGTGTACAGCCTCAAATGTCTTTTCGTGAGATGCTAGCAGTATGTAGGCCGGCCCTTAACCGCTCGCTGCCAGACACAGCCATTGTCAATAAAATTTTAATTCGTACCTACTCTTAAGTATTTAATTTATGGTAACATCATTTACACTAGGGGAGAGAATGAAGTATTTTCATCTTAAGCTTTCATCTTATCACAGATCATGAAAATCCTGGAGGAATGCCACCGCAAGATCCACTACTTCAACAGGGACAGAACAAGGGCAGTAATCAAAAGGTAATTTCATTTGTAGAATCTTCATGATTACATTCAACTACTACTGTTGTTTTTTTTTCTAAACACTTATTTTAGTTCTTTCTTTTTGGGTAGATTATTCATAGACTTAAAATTTCAAAAAAGTAAGAGCACTGTGTACAACAAATCATTTATTGGAGATTTTCAAACTTTTAAGAGTAACCACAAATAGCAAGCTTTAAATGTATTGGTGTAAAAATAGAAGATATACACCTACAAAACAACTTTCAAATAAAATAAGAGAATGAAATAAAATAAAAACAAGATTACAAAGCGAGTTTGTTTTGCCACACAAACTCAGAGGCGGCCCCCGTGGGAGATGGATCACTGTCGGATCCACTACAGGATATGTACAATATGTCAGAAGAGCGATTTTAGATAATCTTTTGGTATTGAGCATTGTCATTTAGGATTAAATAGAATTAGAATGAGGATGTAGATCTACCTAAATTAAACTACTAATTTAGCACTCTCAATATCTATATTTACTAGATCTAGATCTAAAATATAAATTTGGGATAATGTAGATGTAATTTAGATAAGATTTATATTAAAAAAACACTAGAAAATCAATTAATAGACTAATTGCAAAATCTAAATATTAAAGTAGTAGATTAGTTTTAGTATTTTATAACATTGCAATATTGACATATTGACAATCTAGACTTTAGAAAAAAAAATCTACACTTTAAGCCTAGAAATTGAAATTATAGATCTTGATCTAGTCTAATTCATGGCTGTCTGGTAGTGCAGTTTGAGCGCTGGACTGTCGTTTGGATTCATCGATGGTCCCAGGTTCAAACCCTGCCCGCTCCCATCCCACGTCGTCCTACGGGAGGTTTGGACTACAACTCTGAAGGAACATCCGAAACATGTAAAACAACAAACATTCTAAACTAGACCAAGAAATTCTAGATATTGATTCTATAATGATTTTAATTAGAACTTAAATCTAAATCTAGTTTTAAAAATCTAGCTCTAGTGTATGGAAAAAAATCTAGATCTAGTGTAAAAAATCTAGCTCTAGTGTAAAAAAAATCTAGATCTATTGTAAAAAATCTAGATTAGATCTAAATCTATTATGTCTTTTTAAAATGCCAGTCACATTACCAGGTTTAATAAACGTTACTATACCGAGTTGTTTTAGCATTTAAAGAATTTATTCCATATGACGCCAAATGAAAAAATCCACTACGTCACACGGCCTAGTTAGACTAAAAGTCTTCTATACGAGCAGCTTGTCGAGTGTTCATAGACATTGTTGCACCGAGTGAGATCTTTTAGCATTTCATTTAAAGAATTAACTCCATATGACGTCAAAGGAAAAAAGTTCCATTACGTCACACGTCCTAGTTAGACTAAAAAATGTCTTCTATACGAGCAGCTTCTCAAGGGTTCATAGACATTGGTGCACCGAGTGAGTTCTTTTAGCATTTCATTTAAAGAATTAACTCCATATGACGTCAAAGGAAAAAAGTTCCATTACGTCACACGTCCTAGTTAGACTAAAAAATGTCTTCTATACGAGCAACAGCTTCTCGAGGGATCATAGACATTGGTGCACCGAGTTTGTTCTTTTAGCATTTCATTTGATGGGCTAGTTAGACTTAATTTATGTATATATATATAAAAGGATTAAAGACGCTTTTTTTTTGTTTTGTCTGTCAGTTTGTCTGTCCGTTATGTTAATAGCGAGAAAAAAAAAAGACTAAAAGCTATTGAAAATCTGTTTAAAATTAATTTCCCTTTCGAAACATCGCATTAGTTTTAAGTTTCTATTATAGATTGTTCCGAATGTTTATATATTTATAGTGAGAAAAAAATAAGAATTCCAGATTAATGAAATGCCGTTAATTAAATTTCTGGGATGGTCTGTTATGAAAATGTACCATACTCTTATGGAGATTTTATCAATTTTGTGTTTTGGTGTTAGGAAGTTGTTTTCCTTAAAAATCAGAGCATAATATTAACGTTAATTAGATTTTTTTCAAAGTTTAAGATAGAAAGTTAAATGTAGTGTAAGAGAGAAGTGCGATTTTACATAAATAGAGTTAAACTATTTTTCATAAAAAATCCGGAACAACCAATTTTCGTAAATGATAAAATTATTTGTTTTATTTATTAGAAGAGGGATTTCAAACATTTATTAGATTTTTCATATAAAATTCTGATCCTTTTTGGCGTCGATTTGTAAGAAAATTAAGGTAAAGTAGGTCAATTTCTTTTTCGAAACAAAATCCGGAACATTCTTTACCGATTAAACAACTTTTATTATGTTTCGGCAAGAAAATTAACTGTAAAAGAAGTCTAAGAATTGATTTCCAATATAATCGTTTCTAGTAAATTACTTTCTTATTTTAAAATCCTGAATAACCTATTGTCGATATTTTTGAAAAAAAAAATTGTTTGACATAAATTTGTTTTTTATTAAAAACAATATCCGGAATAACTTTATAGTTAATGAAATATAAATCAGTATAGATATTTTTATTTAGCATTTATATTCTATTTACATTAAAAAACCGGAACAATATATTAAAGATCGCGTGTTTCTTGCAACGTTTAAGCATGGAAATAAAATCTACTATAACTTAGAAGAGCAAACAAATATTCATTGGCATTGATTTGTTTTTCACAAAACATCCGGAACAATCTATTATAGATACTTTAAACTATTGCAATATTTCTGAATGAAAAATTAAAGGTTAAATCAGATTTACAATAGCCTCTAGTCTTATTTGTTAATCTAATCATGATGGACAGACCGACCAACAGACAAAACGCACAAAAATAATCTTCTTTTATTTGGATTGGGGCACTAAACAAAAAATAAATAAATAAAATGATTTTTTAAAAAAGTTGAAGGAATTGGTATGATGTGACAGCGTTATGCTGCTGCACTACTGCACGAAAGTCACTACATAAAAAGTCAATTTTAAAAAATGTGCGTTATATTTACATACAAAAAGCATTATTAGCCTTTATAAACAAACAGAAATGTTTTCTTTTAACTTTAACAGCTAGTTGACTAGAAAAAACCTCTTTAACTATTATTTATATTTGTTGTAAACATTTCCTGTACATTTTATAAATATATTTGACTTAATGATACTGAAAATACATAAAAATTGTCCCTCTTTGTTAGCATATTGCAACATTGCCTCCCTTACATTTAGGTAATTGTTTTAGAATTGGTGTATTTTTGTGAAAAAATCGCTTGCATAATTAATTTTATAAATTAAACGGTTTGCTTTTAGAAAACCAAAAGTATCCGTTGCACCCAAACTTTTCAAGCCGGATTTAATGATGAAATAATATTTTTCATATCTCTTCTAGTTTTTGAGATCTGAGTGTGACAGACGGACATTAATGGGGACCGCTAAAAGTAGTGATAATCATAACACCGAATGCACTCTTCAAAATTCAAAAGCATAATTTGTGTGCACATTTTAAGCTCTTCAATTTGTAGCACAAAATAATTTCAACATAAAACATTAGACTTTGATTCTATGACTTTAAACTTATTTATTAATAAAAGGTGGTAATAATGGAGATTTGATACTTACACTATAAGGCCTAGCTAAACTACAACCTATTGATATATTGTTGAAATTATATTATAGCCAATTTTTTTAAATTTAGTTGCAACAGTGAGGTTCGATTCAGCGTTCTTCACATTGTTTAGTAAATTGTGAAATTCTCAAATAGAGTTACTGTTTATGAATGCATTCTATACTTCTAGGTCTACATCTTTATATTACTATGGCATTAAAGTGCCTGCTAATTGACCCCCACTTTATTGACAATTTTTGCAGGGCCAGTCTTAGGCCGATTTGACCCATCGCTTAAAAATGAGTCCTACGCCTGACAGTGGCCATGCAATTTACATTTACATATATATAAATATATCATACATATATATATATATAATATGGCTCTTGTCATAGGCTTTTAAAGATGTAGGACTTGCAGGGTTAAAATATTTAGTGTACCGTACAATCGACATAACCCATTAAATAGAGTCCTGCAAGTGTACATACTGGTAAAAAAAAAAGATACAGTTTTCAGTTTACATTTTTTATTTTTTTTTATTTTTGGAGAGGGGGTTTGAAAGCTATTTGTGGACATAGTTTTATCCACATAAGTTCTAGACTACGTGCTCGTATAGTTAGTTATAGGTTAGGCCTACCTATATTGATTTAATTCTAGGGTGTACATTTGATTAGTTCTACGATCGTTTAATTTTAGTTCTGCGCAACGAGCTCGTTTTGTTCTAGATTACCTGCATGCGCGTCCAGGGGCGTAGCAAGGAATTTTCCATCATTTGGGGGCCCGGGAAGCTTGATCTCTTTGGGGGCCCCTGCACTTTGCATAATATTTAAATTTAAATGTAAAAAAACACTCATTTGGGGGCCTGGGGGTGGATTTTCAGATTCCCTCTTTCATCCCCCACCCTAGCTATGCCACTGTGTGCGTCTGAGTTCTAAAACCTAAATGCTTACTTTGCACAAAGACCAGTCTTACTATTGTGATAACCTTGTGTCTAAGTTCTAAAACTTAAATGCTAACTGAGCATAAAGACTAGTTTTACTCTTAGCACAAAGACTAATTTTACTATTGTGATAACCTTGTGTGTGTGTTACAGGAGCAAATAGAAAAGAAGCCTTTTGGCACAGATCCTGAAAAAGATGCTCACGGTGAAGACCACGCCCACGAGCATGACGACGATCCTAATTACAAGACTAAAAATAAAGTCACTTACAAGGATATTATTGACTTAGGGCTGAGTGAAGAGCAACTAAAGGGTAAAAAAATCTTAAAGAGTTACCCACCATTTACTTAACCTTAATAACTTAAACATGCATAACAAAATGATAATAGCAGGACAAATTTTGAAGAAAAAATATTTTTCTAAATTGCATTTATATAAGAAGCACTTGTCATGAGAACATATTATAGTTTTGTGGAAAGTTTTTAATGATACATTGCAAATCTTGTAAGAATTTCCCCTATTAAACAGGCTATCGTAGTTGTGGCTATGATTCAGTGTATGCAGATGAACCAAAAAACAAAATGATTTAATGAGCAGAAAATTTGAGAGAAATATAATTTGAGAGAAATATTCACATCCATCCATCCCAGTGGCGCTACAGCCCATGGAGGGCTCTCGCCTGCTTTAACACATCCTTCCATTCAGATCTCTCCCAGGCCTTTCATCTCCACGCCCTAACCCCAAGCTTTTGCAGATCTGCTTCCACAAACAATAGTCACATGATTTCATATATTTTTTCTTTTCTTCAGTAATAAAAATGTAAGTGTCCTCGCCTAGTGATGGGCAAACATTTTTAGAGGTGGGCCACCAACTAAAAAGAACAATTTTAAAGGTTAATACAATTTTGATTGAAATTTTGTTTTCTAACCCAACAATTTTTAAAAATTCAGTTTCTTTCTTTGATAATCTCTCTGTTATTTTGTTTAAAAGTGAAATAACAGGAAATATTTATATTTTTCAGCCCTTTTAAAAATAATTTCATTGCAAATAAAACACAGTGGTTTGATTTTAAATTTTAAACAATAAAAACAATGTTTTTCAAATAAACTAAAATTTTCCATGTTCATTTATCGTTGAAATCATGTTATTCAGAATCAAATTTAAACATTTATATTCTTTTGATATTGAAAAACAAAGAGAGAGCGAGATAAAGAGAGGGAGAAAAAAAAAGTGGCCAGTATGTTGATTGAACCCACAACATTTGCATTATTAGTGTGACGCCAAATTAGTTGAGCTAAACAGCCATAAAACTGGGTGTGAAATTTCAGCTGGAAATAAATGTTTCTTTTTTTTTTAAAATTGTTATTCTACTTAAATTTCCTCTTTTGACAACCTTTTCTATGACTTGATTGTGAGATACTAGTAACAATTCAAAGAAAACTAAATTGAAAGTCTGAAAGTTACACATGTAGTGCATATACAACTTTTTGTCTTTCTTATGTGCAGGAGTTGACCTGACAAAACTATTAGAACAGGAGCAACAAGAATTTGAAAACTGGCAGAGGGATTCAATGGCTGATGAAAATTCTAACTACTGGCAAGAGGTGGGTTCAATTCTGTTTGCATTTCATTTTGCAGTGTGGTCATAAAGAAAAAAGTTTTAGTAGCTGCAAAAGCATAAAAAAGAAAACTAATTTCAAACACAAAATTTTAAATAAGTCTAACACACAAACACATTTTGGGTTAAACTAGGTAAATTTATTGTTAAAGTGAATTAAAACTTATTTGCTAGATTTAGTCTTGTCTGGCTGATAAAATGCACATTTATGAGAAGCAGTAAATAATATAAATTAGATTTTTTTTTATGTACACAAGCTGGAAACTATGTAAAACATACCATTCTATTAATGTTGCTGTCTATACAGATGAGAATTTAAAAAATTAAAACTAAATAGTTTTAACATATGAATTTAGCAGGTTAAAGATCTCCGCAAAGAGTACTTAGATAAAATCTATGCGAAGATAAAGCATATATCCCAACCAGATGAAGAGAATCAGGAGTGGGAGGTCACAGAGGACGACATTGTCCATGGAACTGAGAGCAAGGTGGAGCATGAGATGGAAATGTGGGGAAGGACTGAACCCAAAGCCCACAGAAAACCTTACGAAGCCATCCATGGAAGAAGGGGAGAGAATGAGGAACAGGAGGAACAGCCAAATGAGAATCAGTCTGAGCAGACATCAGAGCAGACGTCAGAAGAGTAGTATTAAATTTATTGCATGTGCCATCAGTTCATTAAGTATTATGTTCAATTTAAAAAAAAATAAAAGATTTATAACATCATATATTTGTATATATCTTTAAAATTTGACTTTGGCATGGTATGTTACAATAAAGTTCTAGGTTGGATTTTCCTAGGATCGTGTATATATAAATCTTTCCAGATTAAAGATTATCATATTGAAACTTTATGATTAGCCATTTCTTCTGAAAGCCTTCTTTTTGCTGTTAGGCTGTGGGCTGTTTAGTCATCTGATCTAAAAAAAAAACAACAACCCAGTAGCGTATTGCTTCCTCTCAGCTACTCTGCACTGCCATACTGATGGCTCTATTGAGTTAGGTTATTGATGTAATAAGATTTGTGAGTTGTGGAATAAGTTGGGACAGTGTAAGAAAACACAGATACAAACATAAATAAGACAAAGAAAACTCTTATCTAATAAGTTACAGATACTCTTTTAAAGAAGAAAATTATCTGTATACATTTTATGTTGAGAAGGAGTGAACGAGAAAACTGGAGTAAATGTAAAACTGTAATATGCTACTGTTTTTTTTCTAATTGTTTGAATATTATATATATATTTCATATATATATACAAACATTTAAAATGTATACGCTTGTAAAATGTATAATGCTTGATCTATTGTGGTATTTTAACAAGTTATTTTAAACAGAGTAATGTCAACTTTGTTTAGTTTTTTTTTTGGTAAGATCTGGTTTAAATTATTTAAGCAATAAAATACAGTGAAAGAGAGATATCAGGAGAGAATAGAAAATAAATAGATAAACTAAACAACTTCATTGACATTATATTGAAAAATAATTGTCAAATAAATAAAAAATTACTGCGAAAAGTTTTCTAAAGAAGTTAAAAAAATGTATCATATGGCTTTTTAAACATATAACTTAACATTTTCTTATATTCTGTACATCACCGCCTTAACCTATCCTTTAGTCTTGGACCATTGGGGCACCATGCAAGATCTGACGACCGTGTTTCTCCATTCCTGTCTTTCACCTTGGATAGAACATCTTTCAATGGCAGGCTCGTCCATTCTTTTTATGTTGTCTGTACATCAGATACACCAAATAGTTTGATATTCCATTGCACTCTACAAGTTAGTGTTTGATCCAATAATCTTTACATCAATCTATTGCTACATATTATCTGAGAAAATCCAACACCATCGATAACTATGTTTAAAAATGTATATGTAAAATGCTTGAATAGCCATTCTATACAACTTGTTAACTTGTAGGCTTAGAATTAATTTGTAAGTTAATGCAGAAAAATAAAAAAATGATTTTATTAGCTTCCCTGTGTAATGGAAAGAAGCTCTATATCAGCATCACTTGGAACTTATTGTGACTCTAATTTGATCCAAAGATCAACCAATAAATTATAAATTAAAGAGTACCAAAATATTTCAAAACTTTATCTTTAAATTTCAGTTTCCTAAAACCTATTTGTGTGAAGTAGGTATTTCTTTTGTAACAAAGTCTAAATCTAGAAACAGGCTTGATGCCACACTAGATATTAGAATTCAGCTTATCAATATCATGCCTGATATCAAGTTATACTCTTCAAAAACACTATGTCATCAAAGCCATTGAACCTTTTATTAAAAATATATGCTTAGGTCTTTTTTTTTATCATAGTTTTATACTTGAAAAATAAATAATATTGCTAAGTTTATGGTTTAATTATGATTATGTTTTTATTCAAATAAAAAGGACATTATCCAATCTAAAAAAAAAATAATCTAAGTGTTCAGCTAAACTCTTCAAATGTGCCAAATATTCCAGTAAAGGAAAACTTTGGGAAACACTGTTTTGAGGTATTTCTTAACAAGACAATGTCTTTTACTTAAAGGGCGCTGCTTATGTATGCAAAAGAGTCAAGTTTATAACGGCAAAACATTTTTGACCATTTGTTTAACCTTGTATTTGTTGTTAAATTTGAAAGTCTTTTGTGTATGATAAAATATGATTCTCCAGCAATAATCATGACAATGTTTTCAATCCAGTTTGTATTACACTTTAAAAAGTGAGACAAAACTTCTGATTGACACAAACAAGGAACAAAAGAATTGTATCTGTGTATAATCATTTTTCTCTTCATTTCAACACATAAAAGAAATATCAAAGCATGTCACTAGAATAACAAAGCTCCAACCAAACATCTACCTACAATGCATCTCACATTATGTCAGAAAAATGTCCACATGTTAATAAATCTTATTCAACTAGGGAGTAGAATCTAATAAAGCTTACATATAATAGAATAAAGATAACAACAGCACATTTTTTGTCTTATAAAAGAGAACTGAAATTTGAATAAGAACTACTTCATATTCATTATCTTTTAAATACTGCACCTATTTCAAGTGACTAGATTCAGTTTCAATTCAATCTGGATATGGACGGGTTGATTTTATATACAGGTCAGTGTGATAAAAAATGCATCAAATGCAGCACAAAAATCATTACCATCAAGTATATGTCAAGTCTTCGGATAACCTGAACAAAAGATAAAGTCCCTGAAAAAAAAGTTTTATATTGTGTGTAACTAAGTATGCTATGGTTGTACAGTATTTCAGTTCTTGTACAGTAACCACTTATTATGAATATATTGTTAGTATTAATACTTCACTAGTATTTCAAAAGTATAGCCTTATATAATAGTTTGCTTGTATTTGAGGTAGCAGAAATGCAAGAAGTCAATCAAATATAGTTTATCTCATGTAACATATAACATACACCCTAAACTTTTTTATAATTTCTTTCCTGCAATGAATTTTACATTAGAAAATTGATCATGGGTATGGCGGCTAAATAGTAAAGTGCTTGGCTTCCAAACCAGGGCGCCATGAGCTCAAATTCTGGCAAAGAATTGGATTTCGAGCTTCAGGATTTTTAGGACACCCTAACCCTACTCTAATGCGTACGCGACATCCATAGTGGAAGTAAAGGCAGTTGATCATTATACTGGCCACACCCCAACCGTCCCCATTAACTGCTGTTTATAGAAACAGATGAGCTTTACATCATTTGCCTTCATAGATGGCAAGGTCTAAAAGTTGTATTTTTAAATGATCAGGGAACATCTAATTGAGAACCTTTGAGATGTGTCCCTTATAATAAGGATAACAGTTATCTCCACAATTTATTTTCAAAGCTTAAAAAAACTACCACCAGAAAAATTCAGTACTGTTGTGACTAATGCCCATGCCATAGTTATTGTTAAAAGCCAGAGTCAAAGTATTATAAAAAGACTCAAACTGGATGATAATCATTACAACCTATCTACCTACTCAGGTAATAATGACCTAAACAAAGCAAAGCATTTGGTTAATACATCTATTAGAAGTACCAACCACAAATGTGTCACAAGTTTAATAACCCAAGAAAGTTCAGTGGAGATCCATCTCAAACAGAGAAAATGTCCACATCAGCACTATTAGAGCAGTAGTTGTGTAAGAATGGCTTACAAATTGTAAAAAAAAATAAAAAAAAAAAAAAATACAAATGGTATATTGAGATGATTGTGGTCATGTTCTAATGGAATAATTTTGTTACAATTATTTTTTTTTTCTTTACGTTTACAAGTAATACCTTGTTAGTACAAGTTTAACACAATAAATGCAAAAATGGGATCAAAAATAAGAATACATCAGATCAGGTACTACATTAGTCAGGTGAATATAACAAATATTATATGTTATTTTTAATAACGATTTAACTATACAAAATCACGTTCATGAAAAAGCACAACACAACTATTTAAATTTTTTTAAAAATTTCAATAACAAGCATTCTTGAAATCAATTTTTTTTCATAGAAGCTTAAAAAAAAAATAACACCTGTACACAAAAAAATTTAAAAAAGCAAAAAAAAAAAATAAATGCCAAAATTGGTAGAAATTGTCTGCTCCAATTATTTATATATAAAAGAAAATAAATCACAAAAAAAGAGAAGCTAGCACTTAATCCAGTACTAGAATATCTATCTAATCACAACTACCTTGGTAATGATTGTATCTATAAGCTAAGCCCTCTCAATGGAGTACTGAGTTTAAGTCACTAATCAGCCTTTTGTTCATTTCTTAACTAGACCAAATATTGTTTTAATTGTAAAAAACTGTGTCCTAGGTTAAGGGTATGGAGACGCGGTGGCTGCCAGTAAAGCGCTTGGATTATGAGCTTGGGGTCCCGGGTTTGAATTCTGGTAAAGACTGGGATTTTAAATTTCAGGATCTTTGGGCACCCATCTCTAAAGATTTCCTGACATTAGTTGGGGAAAAGTAAAGGCCGTTGGTCGTTGTGCTAGCCACATGACACCCTCGTTAACAGTAGGTCACATAAACAGATGACCTTTACATCATCTGCCCTATAGACCACAAGTTCTGAAAGGGAAACTTAACTTTACTAGGTTAGGTATGGGGAGTTAGCTAATCAAAATATCTGTATTCTCTTTAGTGGCAGTTTGAAATTCAATGTTGAAATTGCATCCAACAAACAGATTGAGTGTTACAAAACATTCCTGTAACCGAGAGATAAGGACAAACTGATGCCAAGGTATAATATATCATATATGTATAAATATATATGACATATAGTGTTAGAAGTTTGAGAGAAAGAAATAGTAAATAATATAATTGATCCTTCATTGCACCAATTATATCAACAGTTAACACAAATTATAATGAAATCAACAATAGCCTATAACAAAATAAGGGTGGGGGAAAAATAAAGCATAAAACAAATTTTTCAATAAACTTATATGGAAATTGAAAACTTTTAACATAACATACCCTAAGGTAACAACAATTTAATACAGAAAAAAGTACTATGAAAATAAATATCTTCTGTCGAGAAATTTTCAGCAAATAAATTTACCTTGTCTGATGCAAGATGACTTTTACAGGTGATATTTTAACTATTGCAGTAAAAGCAAGTTAACAAATTCTAAATAATTTAGAACGAGATCTAAAATTTTACAAATATACATAGATACTATAAACAGATTCAAGTCAACACGTAGCCAAATGTCCAAAGATTGTTTTGATTGTCTCTCTTATGTAGCCTCATTAGTCTCGTCAGCTAACTGTTTCTTTTGCTTGTCATCGAACCGCCTTTGCAGACTTCTTTTCTTTTTGAAGTTAATGACCATGACAGTAATGTTGTCAAGGGAGCCTCTGTAATAAGCTTGAAGTGCCAGACTCTTAGCACCGAAATGGGGCTCATCTAGCCTCTCCCTGAAATTAACACAATAAAAAAATGTAAGAAATACAGAATAACAAGGTTACAAAGACAGTTTGTGTGGAAGCACAAACTTAAAATTGGCCCCCGCAGTGATTAACCCAGGCAGGTAAAAAGGCAGGTTTCAATACTTTCAGAAAGAAAATCAGAATGAAATTCTATCAAAGGCAAATGACTGGCAAGAAAGAAGGTTGACAGATCTTGTGTGGTGCCCCAACGGTCCAGCAGACCAGGGATAGGTGAAAGTGAAGTTAGATGTGAACCTGGCCTAACTGATGTCATATAATGATTATCTAATTGATCTAATTGTTTTGTTAAGGGTCAAGGAAAAAAAAAAAGAATTTAAAAAAAAAAAAAAAAAAAAAAAAAGCAAAGAGAAATGCCTTTCAGTTCACAGAATAATATGAAAAACTACTTTTGTTGTTGTTTTAAATTATGTTCCACTTATGTGCATGTTAAAAAGATTTTTTCTCTTTACAAAAAAAAAGAAGTATTTATTTTTTGGTGATAGTAGTAGTTAGTATGACAAAACTTACTTAACTTAGCAATACATTTGTAAAAAAAAAAATATATTTTTTTGACAAAAAATCTAACACAGTTTGCATAAATAAGTTAAAAATACGGTAAACGGTCATCTCCCTTACTAAATAGCCTCCTGTGTTTGTTACTATTAATAGTGGATTGTTGTAAAAATGGTGTATTTTTATGAAAAGAAAAGAAAAAAGTAGCCATTGCTAAGATATCATGTTGGATTTTCAATATCTTTTCTAGTTTACGAGATCTAAACAGGACGGAAAGATAGACCACACAAAACTAATAGCGTCTATTCCCCTTTTGGGGGCAGCTAAAAATGAGATTCCTAAACCTTTTAAACACGGGCTATAGAAACAGATGCCTCCGTATATCACAAGATCTGAAAGAGGAGAGCTTTAACAAATAATAAATATTATCAAGACTGAAGGCATTTTTTGAAAGAACATACTTAATAAACTGAACAGCATCTTCATTACTGAAGACATCCCACAAACCATCAGTAGCTAATATGATAAAATGAGGTCTGGATTCCTTGATGTCGTACACCTGAAAATCTGGCTCGACAGTGACAAACTTGCGTTGCTTGAGTGGGTAGTCACCAAAGGCTCTGGATGTGGCAAGGACGCCAGCTACTCTCCAAACACCATTGAATGTCACAAATCCACCGGCATCTACTATTCTTTGCTGCTCTTTAGGCTGGACACACAAAAATTGCCAAAATTTACAAATAAACATAAATGTTTGGATTTAATTTTTAAAAAGTTAAATTTAAAAAAATGCAAACATTTTTAAAGATAGTTTTCCTTCTATAGCCAAACATTATGAGGTGCTCAATGAAAAACACAATGACCAACCACGTTTATTGTTCCCCCCCCCCCCCTCAAAATGTCAGAGCAACCATGTTAAATGACCTGACGAGACTCTGGAAATCTTGATTGAAAAATTCCAGTATCCAATCAAATTTAATCTTAGGAACACCATTAATCAATCTGCCTCTATGTCACACATATCTAATAGGTATCATGTACATTTCATTAAAATTTAAACTATTATTCTTATGTACAGAAATACAATGCACTTGTCCCACAATTATGTAAGCCTGAGTGAGTCTGGTGTGAATGTATATTTTGGTTTTCTATAGTTATGTTTTATTTGCTGTAATTCACAAATTGTAAAACAAATTTCCTCATGGATAATAATGATTATTATTATTACGACATGCACATTTTGGCCAGGATTGTCATGAATCAGTCTGTTGAGCCATCTAAGTTTTAACCCAGTCAACATTTTCCTTACTTTTATTATAGATTAAAGTTTGTACTTAAAGTTTACTGAATAAATTCACTTCTTATTAGATTTAATATAGTAATCAAAGAAACCTCATCTTGGATATTTGTACACATTTCTAACCACTGTCAACATTTAGTGCTTATAAATTATTTCTAATATTAACATCAATAGATGCCCTTATGTAACTTGCAGCACACAACTGGAATCTAAACCAGTAAGCACCAAGCAGGAGGGGGCTCAAGAGCCTTTGCAGAATAAATAACCACCTAGTAGGAGCAGGACAACTCTGAATACAAATCTCTGCTGTCTTGAAGTTATATCCAAACATGGGAAAAGCTTGGGGAGTCAACTCTGAGGGAAAATCAGAGTCTGTCACCTATAGGCAGCTTACAGGACAAAGTGCAGTACCCTTGTAGAACTTGTGATGTCACTGATCCCAAACTGTTTTGGTACCTGCTGTTCCTTTAGAAAGATGAAAGATCAGCTGCCAGAATAGTAAGGAACTGCTGTTTGGGGAACATCGTCTGAACCAAAGCTAATACACATGCTTACATCTCATTTCTGTAAGATGATCTATAATCGATTCGATTCAATGAGGAATGCAGTATTTCCGTGTTGACCTACATATTTTGCCACATATGGTGCAGCCTATATATATATTAATCATAAGAAAATCAGCTATAAAAAAGAAGTTTGATTTTAGGATTTTGGCTTTTAACCTCTATAAAAGAAAAGCTTACATCAGATGGTTTATGGTCAGTAGAAAGGGCAACTGCATGTCCTTTAGTGTCACACATCACAGCCCGAGAATCACCAATGTTAGCCACTGTGATGTGGTTGGCTTTCTGGAACACTATGATACCAGTAGATCCTGTAGCAGGGAAGATTTTAAAATGTGCTAGTTTTAAAAAAACCCACTAAATCTAAGAAAAGTGAAGTAATGTGCCCCAATGATTTTCTTCAAAAACTATAGAGCTATAGTGATTGAGCAGCTTCTGAGTTAGATTAATTTGACTAATTAGTTGTAACCATAGTGAACAGTCATGACAGACTGGCTGTACTATTAGACTTGTTGATAGCTTTGTTTGTTGTAGCGTTTCTATTTGAATGAGTAATGTGTTAGGAACATGTTGACCTAGGAACTATATAAAGGCTTGTAGTTTATAGATAAAGTTAGTTGCTGTTAGTTGTTTAACAAAATATAAAGAGTTTCTTTATTGAGTTGCTGTGTGGTGGATGGGTAGAAGCAAGAAAACAGCTGAAGACATGTGACTATTACAGTCATTCCACTATCACTCTGATGTCTCATATAATTCCTTTATCACAGAATCAAGTCTAATCAAAGCTATAGAAAGTAATAAAACATCAGCTGTGATGTCTCATAAAATTTCTCTATTACAGAATCAAGTCTAATCAAAGCTATAGAAAGTAATAAAATGAAAGTGAATGACTTAAATCAATGGTGGGAATAAGCTGTTGCTTGCCCTTGACCATTCATTTCAGGAAAAAAAAAGTTGTTGGTAAAATAAATATAAAAGAGAAATAACTATCGGAGCTTATTTACCTGATAGGTCAAACCTATCCATAGACAAACATACTAATTGAGCATCTACAGTTCGAATAAGGCTGGTCAGAACCTTCAACAGAAAAAAAGAAAACAAATAATAATGGTCAACTGAATTATTTTACAATAATAAAATCTATTACAAAGCAATAAAACTGCAAGGACAATTCAATCACTCAATCAATGATAATATAATCACTTTTCTATACATATATTCTAATCATAAAAAAAAAGGTATACTTTTTTTTTTTTCATAATTAGTATCTTGTGATAATTGATTTGTATATACTGAAAGCCTATTACATTTATATACTTAACTCTTTCAGTGCAGTGTTACTCTCAGTGGTTTATAATATTTATTTCACTATCTTTTTTATGTTAAACTTTTTATTTCTCTCTTTTTTTTTTATTTCCCTGGATGCGGGAGTGATTGTTCCTTGTTTTGATAAATAAATTTATCAGTACCAACAAGTTTAAAAAAAAAAAAAAGACAACATTATGTTAATGGTTCCTCTTTTTTAGTTTATTTCCCGGGACCCGAAAAATGTAAATAATGCAATTTCTTTGTTCATCTTTTATGAAATTTAAGGTGCATTAAATGTGTTAAGTATTGTGATTTTTTAATATTTATGGATTAAATGTTTAATTAAAAGGTTAAATCTTCAGTATATCAATTTTTTAATGAATTTTTAAAATATTTTCTTTTTCGGTACTTTATTTAAAATTAATAAAGAAAAAAATTGTTTGAATAATTTATTTGATTTACAACACTTTTGTAGCCCATTCATTTTCCTTTAAAATAAAATCAATATGTTAGATTATTTAATAAAATAAAAAAGTTATAGGTGTTTTAATAACTCTAACCCCTTGAAAATTTGTGTTCGTTCCAGAAAACTCAATTTCTTCAATCCAAATAATTTGCACTGAAAGAGTTAGGATTATTTAATAAATTTGAAAGTGGAAAAATGACAAGATGACAATAATCAAGTTAAAAATCTTCAGACACATAAATCCAAATGTACAGATTTTCAGTTAGACAAACTCTATCTAGAAACAAACCTGTTTGACCATATCAGGATCACTTTGAAAACTGCCTTGAACAAATTCTTTCCTTATAGAAGAAAACAGTTGCTCTTCGATGTATTCTGCAGCAAACTGAAATGTGAATATTTACTGTTTAGATATTTCAAAATGTCTATAAATATTAATGTAAAAATGGTTTGGCCTCATCATAGAAACTAATTAAATTTATTCACAAAACATTTTAAGTTTATGAGACAACTTTACCAGCACTTTGAAAAAAAAAAAAGCTGCAACAGTGCAATGCATCTAAAGTTTTGTAGGCTGTTATTCTGTTATTGCTTGAAAGTGGTATAAGTCTAAGTACTCCACTACCTATAAAATACTTCCAATAGCCTGCGTCTTAAAAAGCTCCTGACAACCAGTATAACTCCTGGCCTTCATGTATCACTCCGATGTTGGGTCCAGAAGAAATGTTATCACTGCTAGCAGAAAGAGCAAAGACAAGCAACTGTGAGGGAAAATCAGGAGCCGGTGACCCATAGACAGCTTGTAGCACACATCGCTGCCCCCTGGCAGAACCAGCAACACTTAAAACTGATTCCAAACTGATTCAGATACCTGTCATTCATTTGGACAGATCAGCTGCATGAAAAGGCAAAAACAGCTGTGTGGGCAACATTTCCACCATAGCTAATCCTTAAGCTTTCAACTCATTTCTATGAGATAATCCATAATCACTTGAAATGCCAAACAAACAAGTAAGCAGAAAAGATTTGTTTAATAAATGATCTTTGTCAGATGAAGCTGAAGTCATATATATATATATATATATATATATATATATATATATATATATATATATATATATATATATAATGTAATTGATCAAGCCAACACTAGTGTTTCATTTTGAAGAGGAAATCCCATTCCTTACAATACTAATTTTTCTCTAGCATGTTTTTTTTTGTCAACAAGGATTTTTAGGATCTACAATTAGTTAACTTAAAATCTATGATCTATATAGTAAAAAAAATTAGTTAAACTAGGAATATATAGTTAATTTTTTTTTTTTAACTTTGGGCACCTCTGAGTCCACCCAGCTCTAATGGGTACCTGACATTGTTTCACAAGCCTGCATCCAATATAACAAGGCAAGCCCTAATCTGGAACCCCCAAGGAAAAACGAAGAGGGGACGGCCCAGGAATACATGGGGCCACAATTTGGAAGTAGATGCCAACCAGATAGGCAAGACATGGGGACAGTTGGAGAGACTTGCCCAAAACCGAGAACCTGGAGGAAGCTGGTTGGTGGCCTATGCCCAAGAAATTACCACAGGCAGAGATGAGATGATATTTTTTTTTTTTACTTTGGGCGTCTCTGAGTCCACTCAGCTCTAATGGGTACCTGACATTAGTAGGGGAAAAGTAACTTTAGGTGGTTGGTCCTTGTGCTACATCTACAATTATTTAGATCATAAAGCTGGAAAATGCGTTGTCATCCAGACTCCTCCCTGCTGAAAAAGTAAATAGGCTTAGAGTCTGACTAATGTTAACAATCTGGTCACATAAATATAAGCAAAATATTTGGGCTATTCTGACATCACATAGAAAGCCAGTAAAAATCTGACTATTTTGGATGTGTAGAAAAATTCAATTACTAAGTTATTGAAAATAAAATGAAAAGAATCGTGGTCGAGAGGCCAAGTGCGCTTGAACTTGGCTACCTAGAAGGGGGCTCCAGGTTCGACACCCGACTCGGGCAGAGTTGTGTTACCGAGCACCTATAGGCAGCACAGAAAACCAACTCCTAGATACCCCCTCCCCCCCACTAGTCCACAAATGAAATGGACCAAAAGCGCTCTGAGCATGCTATAAGCATGAAAGTAGCACTATATAAAAGCTATAATAATAATAATAATATATTTCTTATCTGTAATTTAAAACACATTATATTATATTGAAAAATTGTCGAAACCATCAGAGTTTCAATTAAAACACATTTTCATGATTTTGTTTTTATATATCTATAAAGGAAATTTAGGCTTAGGGTCTAGGGAATTTTAAGAGTTAGGATTGTTTACAGTCTTTACTTGATAAAAAAACATTAAACACAGATCTAGATCTACAAGCATTTAGATCTAGAATAGAAGTTGACAGTAATAATGACAGTCACAATGGGGATCAATCTGGCACTCTTTATTTGTACACTAACTGTCAACAACACACACATTTAATTAATTTATTTAATCTGAATATGTAAACTAATAGAACTTGTACCAAATTAGATATCTACAATCTACCTCTCCTCCATGCCCATCGAATACTGCATACACAGAATGGTTGTTTTGAAAATTATGAGAAATGAAGTTGAATCTATCTTCCATAGTTTTTCTTCGACCTCGTATAGAGAAAGCGGCCATGTCATGGCTTTTTGCTTCATGAAAGTGACGCCTGTAGTCATTTTTGTCCTCTTCATATAGATGGTTACTCGCTAAAGCATCTTTTAGTTTATATGCTGCAGTAGGTGCCACTTCAGCCTTGTATTTCCATCGACAGAAACAAATAAATAATGCTCGGAGAAGTCGCAAAACATTAAAAAAGAATAAGAATGCAACAAATATTGCAACTGATTCTGGACAAAATAGCCAGTCCCTGACGAAAAAGACCCCTGTTGCAAGTATTCTAGAAAGCGTATATGCCATTACGTGCCAGTTTTGGCACTTATGAGGAAAATGAAATAAGGAAGTTGCCCCGTCCCTGAGATCCCCTTTCCACCATTGTTGTGTACGTGTTAATTTAAAAAGATGGATCAAATTGTCACAGTAACTACAAAAAATATAAAAAGTTAGATATACGAATGCCATGGAATAACAATTTAATAGATCTATATATTAAAATAAAAAATACAGATAATATATTTAGAAAATTATCTAGAAGCTCTTTATAAAATTATTTATTGTATATCTAGATTTCTGATCTAGATTTAGATCTATCTTGATATTAGAATCTGGTGTCTAAAATCCGGAAGAAAAAAAAGGACTAAAAAAGTAAAATTTATGAAGACCTAAAAAATTGGGACAAGCTTAGTTTAGTATGTCAATATTTACATCTAGACTTAGAGCCTAGATAGTAGATAGATCTAGATCTAGAATCTGTAGTACTCTTGACTCTATAGTCGTACATCTAGACTCTAGACCAGATGTAATTTAGATAAAATTTAGGGGGTAAATAAATAGATCTAGATTCTAGATTGATTCTAGACTAGACTAGACTCTAGTACTGATGATCTAGAATAATTTAGATATATATACATCTACGATTCTATCTAGTTAATATACTAAATATAGACTAGACTCTAGTATACAATACATCACTAGAGGACTATAGTAACAGACTATACTATAGTCTATAACTATAGTGACAATACAGACTATACTTACTATAGTATAGATCTATAAATTAGTATAATAATGTATTAATAATAATATTATTAATTATAAATAATATTAATATATATTTTATTTAAAATTTATAGATCTAATTATTGTTATTAATATATTATAATACAAATTATAGTATAGATCTAGATCTAATTATTAACATATTTACAATTACTTCTAGAATTTCTAGATCTAATATTATTAAATAATTATATAGAATTAGAATATAGATCTATTAATTATTTAAATTATTATAGTTATAAAAATAAGATCATCTAGAAGACTACATATCCAGTGTTGCCCAAACTTTTTCTCAACGGTACACTTCACAATTTTGAATTTTAGCTGAACACTTTGCTTAATTTTTTTTAGAGACATTAAATCACCTGGTATGCAAAAATGCAGAAAAAAAACCCTCAAATTATGCGTTGGAGGTGAAAAGCTGACAAGTGTCTGTAGTTTTTAATACATTGGACCTAATGTCTCAGATGAGGGAACCAAACCTGAACTACTGGCCTGAATTGCACAGTTTACAGCAGCAGTTGCAAAACTCAAAACAGTATAGGAAGACAAAGGCATAGCCCTCGCCACCAGACTCACTTCTTGGTCATGGCTACCATGGACGCTTATTGCAGAGCTAGAGAGGAGAATCCTAGCAATGGAATTGAGATGCTATAGAAGGATCCTAGGTATCACATTTAAAGACAGCATCACAGGATTACTACAGCGATTGGACCCCATGATGACCTGCTAATTATTGTAAAAAACATGTGCAAACTAAAACGCTATGGCCATATTTCAAGGTTTTCAGGGCTTGCAAAGACCTTCCTTCAGAAAACAGTAATAGGAAAAAGAAGAAGAGGCAGACAGAGATAGCGGTGGGAAGACAACATAAAAGAATGACCTGGAAAGATGTTCTATCCAAGGCAAAAGACAGAGAGAAATGGAGAAAGACAGTTGACAAACATTGTGTGGTGCCCCAACAGTCCAACAGACTAAGGGATAGGTGAAGGTGAATATAGTAGAACACCCATTCAGGCCTATTGTTCAGCTAAACACAGTTTTGGAAACACTGGTCTAGACCATATACTGGAGACACCATGTCTATTAATGTCTCTTATAAATTACCATGTAGAGTCTAGCCTTTTCCCAAGAAAATGGCACTAGTTTTTTACTAATCAGTATCAGAGATACCATTAAGCAATTCACATTACATTAATATTACTTAGAAAAGTATAAAAAAAGTCAAGTGCATTTAAGGTGCTTCATCTGGGACACCAAGACCTATTTTACTAACTAAAGTTATTTAAATTTGTTACAATTTTTAAGAATATTCAATATCTACATTGTGTATATTAATTTATGATGATTTTAGTAACAGAAACACACTAGGGTCACTAGGAAGCAGAATGCTTTTACTCTGTTTACAATTGATAGAGGTTTAAAACCTTAGTACACCACCTGATGCTCCTGTGACACATTTTTTATGACATCTAAGTAATACTAAAACAAATATAATATAGTAAGATATAAATAATGCAATCAGATTATATTGTTAACCCATTTCAACAAAAATGCCTGGTTTTAGTAGAATATTACTTCCACCCAGTGCTCAGTGATTAGGTGCCAGTACTCAGTAGTTGATTGCCTAATTTTTAACTACTAAAAATTAATAATATACATTAAAATACCATAAAAGTAATAATTTTTTCAAAAAGGTGCCAGTATGCCATACCGGTGTGTACCATCACAAAAAAAGCCCTGCTTCAACCTAACCCAGGTGTTCCATGTTACATCAAAAGATGCCATTTTGTATAATATCTCACACATTTTCTACAATTTTAAAATGACACTATGCACCTTTCAAGCTCAAAATATTAACCATTTCTAAATGAAATTAAGAAAAAATTGTAAATTTCAAACTTTTAACAACTTTTAAACTCATTTTTGTTGTAAAGCAATATATGTCAGAATGGCCGAAGAGGAGCTAACGTTTACTGAAAATATGGATCTAACATTGCCAGAGAGGAATTTATCAAATCTGGCCATTAGATTCCCAGAACTTCTTCCTTCTAGACACTTTATGGATCTTAGCAGGTGGCCTATTTTCTGCATCCTTAACACAGAGCTTCTGTCCACTGTAAGAAAAATATTTGTCTTTGGGAACTCTGGGAATGAAGCTATTTTTATCACAGACAGAGACGATGTGTTTGCTTTTGGTTCAAATTGCAGCAACTGTCTTGGCCTTGGTAGGTATTTTCTCTTCTTTGTATCTTTCTATCATTAGAGAGAAATCTATACTTTCTTATAATGTATCATTAGATGTTGGCTTTGAAGGTCAGATAAGAAACTTTTTTGTCAACAATACAAATCCCCCAACTGTTTTATTTGTTGCTTTGCCAAGATTTTCTGTTTAGATCTGACATATCTTGATTTTTTTTAAACACATTTTTAGAAGGTCCCAGATTCAACTGGTGAGACTTTAAATGATATGCCATTATATTGATGGCACATTATGTAATTGGTTTAAAAGAACAAAATATTTTGGAATGGAATGGAAGCTGAATTTTATTTGGAGGGATCTTGCTTTTTTTTTATAATCAATCATTCATCAAGTTGTTCATGATGACATGCTTTTTTAAGCTCCCTAATGTGTTTTTCAAGTGAATGGGTTATTCTGTCAAGTGTTTTTTGTGCTTCTTTATTTAGGATTATTAATTTTAGGAGAGCCATAGTTGTTCGATAAAATACTGTCACTATTCTGACAGGAATAAAGCACCGTAAGAAAAATCCACAAATTGAAATCCAAATATTTAAAAAAATTAAAATTCAATAAGAATAATCACATTAATTCGACACAATAGTTAAATAGATTTGTTAAGCCAAAGTAATATTCTTAATTCAACCTTCCATCTGAAATAAACTTTCTTCTACATTCCTTTTTTTTTAAAAATATTTCCAATCCTAGAGTGTACTAGATGAGAAAGTCTGATCTAGTTCTAGTTGTAACGAGTCAAGTCTGTGACCTATTTCGACCAGTTTCTAGAAGCGAGTTCAAACCAGTGCAAGTGTCCAACATAAACAAGTTAATTTTAAGTATCCATTCAAAGAAAGAGGTTAAGGGAAAAAATAGCACACGTCAGCTTCTAGAAGGTCAAAGTTACTAAAATAACTATCTGAGAAGGTTCCATGATTTTGGAATGTACGATCAAAGAAAGTATAAATTGGGGGAAAGTCAGTTAGACGGGGTCCTCGCAAAGTAGTAGTTCTTGTAGAGCAATGGTCCTTGCTTAGTTATTGCTTAAGTCCTCTCTTAGTAAAGGTTTATTCAAGTTTTGTGATATTAGCGGGTCCATTTAATTAAAGATTTATTAGTTGAAGTAATATTATAAGTTGAAGTTATACTAAGTGAAGTTTCATGTATCTTCAAGTTTTATTTATGAAGTATCAAGTTAAGTTGTTATTGAATTGAGAAGTTAATTTGATGTGAAAGTTGAAGAAGTATTATTAAAGAAGTTTTAAGAAAATACAGAGAGATGTTTTTTTCTTCATTTCATTGAATTGTCAAGTTTGATAATATAATCCCTGGCAAGTGTGTTCGTCACACTAGTCTATTTTTTTTACTAGCTGCAGTTCTCTTGTGTAAAAGTAGGTTAATAAGTCCCTTGATCTTACTGGGCTGAAACAATGTAATTATTACTAGTTAGCTTAAAAGTTTATTAGTTTTGTTTCCCTGATTGCTTAGGTGAAGGGACTACTCTGAACTATTGCTTGTTTTTGAGTCTTGATGGAGACAGGGAACAGGGAATTTTTAAAATCTATGGCTTGAGGAAGTACTAAAAACTAAGAACATTTATCTGACATTTGTTTCTTCTTGCCTTATAATAATATATAATCAATTCAACCATCCTGACCTGAAGATAGCCTTGACTGTGCTCAGTGTTTTAGCTTGTGGTCAGTACTATGAATTATATTAAGTAAGTTACCCTCTCTCAAAGAAAGTCAGTTCCCATCTCAGACCATGGAGTCTATAGTGCAGACGATGGTTTATGAAGGTGTTATGTAGCCAGCACAATGACCAACCCCCCTCAGTTATTGTCAGGTACCCATTAGAGCTGGGTGGACTCAGAGGCATCCTAAGGATCATGATATTAAAATCCTAGTCTTCTCCAGGATTGGAACCAGAGACCCTCAGGATTGGTATTTTATATTTTGAGTTTTTGTCACATCTGCACAATTTAGGCCATGTCATGCCCCCCTCCTGTTTGGAAACCAAGCGCTTTACCACTCAGCTACCGGGGCTCCAAAATGTTTTACTAAATTCAATAGCAGTTCTGAATTATTTTCTTTTAGTTTTTGACACACGGTTCTACCATTCTGTTTCAACAGGGGACTCACACAGCAGCTTTGAGCCACGTAAAATTGACAGTCTTTGCCAAAAGAAAGTGATAGACATTTCCTTTGGTAGTGGTCCTCATGTTGTTGCTCTGACTCAAGGTTTGTTCACCTTTGTGTTTTATTTATTTACCTTATTCTAGTATGGTTAACAAAGCATGATGACATATGAGGGAAGTTAGAATATAGTACATCTACAAGTTTTTGTTCCTGGGCTTGGCTTTTTAAATAAGGATCTACTAAATTTCGCTTTAAAAAAAAAAACTGCTGTCCCTCTGCTTTTCCAAGTGTTATGGTGGATGACTGTTCTTTATTCTACAAGAGTTAAATTATTTCCTTAGTCTTTACATATCATGGGATATTCAGGGCTTTACATATCATGGGATATTCAGGGCTTTACATATCATGGGATATTCAGGGCTTTACATATCATGGGATATTTAGGGCTTTACATATCATGGGAAATTCAGGGCTTTACATATCATGGGATATTCAGGGCTTTACATATCATGGGATATTCAGGGCTTTACATATCATGGGATATTCAGGGCTCAATGAAGTTTAAGGGCTTATGTTAACATTTTAGTTACCAGTTGAAATATATAGTCTAACCTCCAGTGGCATACAGTGTTGTAGATTCTTTCTCATTTTATAATCTCTTAAGGAAAATATCAAATTAGAAGTGCATTATCACTGATGCCATTCTCAATATCGATTTTTGTTTTTCATCCTAGGTCTTGTTTAATTTCTCATTATTTCATCAACTATAGAGTTGCTTAAAGGTTTTTTAATTGTTGATATCAATTATTTAAGATTAATATATTTATAAAATATTTTATGAAGGCATTTTCTCATTCTCTCCAACAGCTGGTGAGGTTTACAGCTGGGGTCACAATGGTTACTGTCAGCTGGGTAACGGCTCCTCTAGTCCTGGCTTTATTCCTGGCCTGGTCACCACCAATGTTATTAACAGAAAGGTGGTCAAGATAGCTTGTGGTAGCCATCATACAATGGCACTCTTGTCAGATGGAGAGGTGATTTTAACTTAGCAAATGTAGTCATATTGAGATGCTGTTCATAATAAATATATCAGTTTTCTAATTGGACTCTTTCTGTTATCTTTAATGTTCTGACTAGACTTATGTGACTTAGTTCATGTCATTTTAAATGCACTGTATAGATTCAGAGGGACATGTTTAAATATACTAAATTTATTGACAAATATCTTTATTATTATAATTATATATAGTCTGCGCAAATATCAAAGTCAGAAATATAATCCATTCAATTCATTTTTAACCATTTATAAGATTGTTTGTTCCTTTTGATCATACTATATCTTATTTTTTAAAAATTACAAATTCCACTTTGTGCTAACCTTTTCCCTATTATTAGTCTACTTATGCATAAAATAATTTGAAGAAATTGGATTTTTTTTTGTTTAGGTCTATGCATGGGGTCAAAATAACTGTGGACAAGTTGGTACAGGCTCTTCCACCAATCAGCCATCACCACGTAAAATTATTGCAACTATTGGTATGTTTCTGTTTTTTTTAAAATTCAGTTTAAGTTAACTCCCACTGTCTTTATGTTTTTATGTAAGTTACCATTGAACATTCTGTCCAGAGCATTCGCAAGAGAGGATTTGAGGCTCTCAAGCCCTCACTCAAATGGAGTTTGATGATGATGATGATTGAACATTCATTTAAAAGTGTTTTTTTTTTAATTAAAATTTTAATTTGAGCTAGAAACCAATCTACACTTTGATATCATTATTTTATTTTGTGTTTTTACCATAAATGACTACTTCTAGATTAGGTGTCTATCAAATACAATTACTCATCAAGTCTAAGAGAATCTGCAGCCTATATCATGTTATAATTTCTAGAAAATGCCAGAAAGATTTTAGTACTGGGATGGCAGCTAATAGTGGCACTGGATCATTTTTTTATACATGATTTTTTGTTTAATTTGCTTCTTTCTTTTTATAAAAAAAGTTATTAAAATCTTTCACAAGGTACCAGATTTGCAGTGGCCATTGCTTGTGGGCAGACATCATCAATGGCTTTGTTGGATAACGGGGAGGTAAGTAGAAATTGATTCTGTCTCTTTGAATTGTTTTTATTTAATTCTTTTTAGCTGCTGATTTAATATTTGTGGATTAGGTCATTTGAATTTATCAGAAATTATCTTCTGAAATTTGTAATTGAGTGTTAAAAATGTATTTGAATTGACAATGTTCAAAATTACAGGTTTATGGATGGGGATATAATGGAAATGGACAACTGGGAATCGGCAATAATGTCAATCAGCCCAATCCTTGTCGCGTGGTTGCTTTGCAGTCTATCATAATTACTCAGGTAGGGTAAATTATTATAATTATTTTTTTTAATTTTTTAATTTTTGGTTAATGCTATAAGTTGATGTTGCTATTCCCATTTTACTTAGCTGCTCCCACATGATAAAAAATTGCAACTAATGATAAAAAACAACAACATTTTCAGGCATCTCTCTTGACAAAACAAATTAAAGATCTTGACATTTTGACATGTCTGCTGGTTCAACCTAATAATGGCTAGGTGGCATAAATTGCTTGGCTACCTAACAAGAGGGCTTTAGTTCAAATCCTGATGTTGACTAGAAATTTTTAGTTGCAATTTCAATCATTTGAGTTTTGCTTGCTGGGCACAGGACAGAAACAATCTCCCAGATACCCCTTCCCTCGATATGGTCACAAAAGCTTTAGGAAAAGTATGCAATGAGTATGTGAGTGTTTCTCAAATTTGTAACATTGCTGCTTTCCAAACATCAAAAGTTTCATTTGCCCCCCCCCCCTCTCCTTCCTCCCAAGCCATCTGGGAGAGTGCTGTAAGCTCCCAGAGTGGGAGTCTGGTAGGGCTTAACAATTTAATAAAAAGAAAGAAACTTACAGGCATAATTATAACAATTTTCCAATTTTATTTTTTGCATATTTGGGCTATTTAGTTACCGTATTTTTCGCCGTATAAGACGCACTTTTTCTTCTCCAAAACTGGGGGGGAAAAGTTGGTGCGTCTTATACGGCAAATACACATTTTACATGCATTAAAACTGCCCCCAACTTTGTGTGGCGCTTACTCGCAGTCCTTTCCTTATGCAGTGTGTGCTGCGGGCTGGATTTGGGGCACGTACTGCGGGCTGTGGTGACTTCTGTGACCCTCCCTGCACGGCCAGGCTGTGTGTGTTCGGGCTTCCCTCTCCCTCCTATAGCGCGCCATGCCCCCCTCCCGACAGTCTAACCATGTGCTGCACGGGCATCATGCTGAGCTTACTGCCGGTACACACCGCCCTCCCTACGTCATAATGTGCCGTCTGGGTAGATCACAGACAACGTGTATGGTGTATGTGAGAAAGTGATCAGGCGGACCAACTAGTACAGTATTTGGTTCAGAATCTTTTTTTTCTAGATTTTCCTCCTTTAAAATTGGGTGCGTCTTATATGCTGGAGCGTCTTATACGGCAAAAAATACGGTAGTCCATTTAGTCTTTTTTTTTTACATGAAGTAGAATCACATTTTGAAATGTCTTTGTTAAAAGATTTTTGAGTCAACATTGTTACAAATACCTTTTTAAAAATCGTGATACGTTTTTAATGGTCCTTCTTGAAAAATTTTGATTTTTGCAACATTGTCATTTGACTTGATTAATATTCAATCCTAGTTATAACTATAATGAAAATGCATTTTCTTTGTCCCTTTCCGAAGATCGTAGCCTTTAATAATAATAACAATTTAATTTATAAAGAGCTGTTAACTAACAAATTGTAGGCTCAAGGCACTGTAATAACATTACAAACACAAACACAACAGCATAAATGAGAAACTAATCTAAAAAAGTTTTAAACAGATAGATTCTAATGAAAGGACTTGACTAAGGGGCAAATATTATATCATGAAAGAAGTGCTATACAAGAGCAAATTAAAAAAAAACTCTTATGGCAGAAATGTGATGGTTTCTGGCTGATTTCCCTAAGACCCATAGTTTACCCAACTCTCAATGAGTATGTAAAACCCGTCGGTGTAATAATATCAGGTAGTCATTAGGTTGGCCACATAATACCTTTATATGTAATTGATCATAAACTCTTAAACTTGCTGTCTAAAGTTAAACTTTTACTTTGAATTTTTGCTAATGGTTTTGTTTTGAAGTTTATTTAGTGAATGACTTTTTATTGTCCAGATTGTTTGTGGCTATGCTCACACTTTGGCTCTGTCAGATGAAGGATCTATATACTCCTGGGGAGCTAACTCATATGGTCAGCTGGGGACAGGGAATAAGGCCAACGCGGTGGTGCCTGCGAAAGTCACATCTCAGAGTGAAAGGTATTTTTTCTAGGCCTACATTGTCATACAGTGACAACCCTATAGGTTCTTTCATATTTACTGTTAGTAGTAAAATGTGTCAGAATGATCCATCATTAAAGAAAGCAAAATAGTGCCTGTACATTATAATGGTCTGCAGCAATGAGTCGCTAGTGCTAGGAAACTTTTCTTAAAAAATGCTGGCTGAGCTATCAAACAATTTGTGCATTTTTTACATAACCTTGTCACATAACCTTGTCACATAACCTTGTCACATAACCTCCTCCTTCTTTCCCAAGTAAAGAAAAAAAATTCTATTAGAAAATGCTAGTTGATGTCTCATTAGTTTAATGATTTAAGAGAACATGATTGTTACTAGTTGATGTCTCATTTGTTTAATGATGTAAGAGAAGATGATTGTGAACTAGTTGATGTCTCATTTGTTTAATGATGTAAGAGAAGATGATTGTGAACTAGTTTTCATATTTACCCAGCAGGTTTGTGGAGATAGCTGCCAGTCACTACAGTCACATCTCTGCATCCATGTGCCAGAATGGCAAAGTGTACATGTGGGGTCAGTGTCGTGGCCAGTCTCTAACCAGCCCTTGGATGACCAGGTTTTCATCCACAGATGATGTGTTTGCTGCATTTTCAACCCCTCAAGTCTCCTGGAGAATTTACTCTGTCGGTTAGGGGGCAGAACATCGTTAATGTGCACTAGTTGTTTTGATCTTTTTTATTTTTGGTCAACTTCCAGTTCTAGTTGGAGAGACATGATAAAAGAACTTTTATATATATAAAAATATTGATAGTGAGCTTCAGCAGCTCTAAAGCTAATCAGCTCATGACTCCCAACCTTTTTAATGCTGTCATCCCTGCCAAAAATGAAGAAAAGTGTTGGCCTAATTATGGGCATATGGAGGCCCCTCCCCGGTGGGCTCGGCCTCTGGCCTCACATGAGAGAAAGAACTCATGTTTCTGGCTTAAGGAACCATGTTTCATAATCAGACAGGTGTGAATAAATGATCACCTTGTCTCAGGAGGACTCCTAGACAGAGGGGTCGGTGAAGAGCTGACTCCTCATCCTGGCCATGAGATAAAATCCTTTCCAAGGTCACATGGTTCATAAAACGGATGCAGAAATCTCGAACCATACCTGAACAGCTCAACGGTTTAATTAGAGCCTAGTTTTTAATGCTTTTGTAAAGTGAATTAGCTAGGTTTATATATATTGATAGGCCATATATATATAAACATATCCTATCTCCTATATATATTTTTGTTGTTGTTGGCCTCCTTTAGTCATAGCAGCACTTTTTCATGAGCCTGTAGAGAAAGAAATACATTCTTGTCCACATATGGGTAAATGCTATGAATAACATATTGAAAGCCTGGGCATTTGTTATGATCAGAATGATTATGTGTGGGACATTCAGTCTTGTCATGGACTTTTTTTTATTGTTATATAAAAATATATACATATATATCAATATAGATAGATATGTAGAAACATGCTTACACAACAGAAAACTCTGCTGCTTTTTTCTCCCTGACAGATCTTATTAAGGGTTCGCGTGTGGCTGATGCAGTGGCAGCTGCATTTGATAACCCAGTAAGTTATGTTCACTTTTTTTCCAGAAGATAAAATTAGTTCAGCTACTGTCTGTTTCACCTCTTAACCCTAGCAGCTTAGTGGAATGAATAAACTCATTTTAAGAGATATTTACCAGTAGCAACTTACCCTGGACTTACAGAATTACTGTTTCTCCTCCTCTCAGGAAACCAGTGATATCAAGTTTGTTGTGGATGGGAAAGACATACATGTACACAAGACTATTCTCAAGATGAGGTGAGTAATGTTGGCATATTGCATAGCAAGGCTCAGTACCTCAGGCATAATGTAGAATCTTTAGTTGAATTAGTTTGCTAGTAATATAGTCTGCCATATTGTCTTGTTAAATATTTCATTAGATTATTCCAATGCACTCACTTGACCTTCTAAATGATTATATACACAAAATAATGTTGTCTTTGATTTCTTATAAAAATTGTAATAATAAAGGCCTCCTCCTATGCCAAGCTGTAAAGATTCTGATGGAAAATGGAAGCATTTGATGAGTAGGAAACATTTTTACTCAGAACTAGAGATATAAGCACACATTGCCTATAGGTGATGATACAATGACTAAAAGATAATTTGTCTTGTGTATTAAAGTCTTTGAATCCACATGTAAACCAGAAGTGGAGATGAGAGGCAACTACTGCTTGGCTGTCTATTAGGGAGACTCCAGTTTGAAACCTAGCTCAATCTGAGTTTTGTTTGCTGAGTGCCTATAGCAGCATGGAGAACTTTCTCATTAAGTCCCTCCTCCACAAAAGAGATAGGACCACATTTCACTGAACATGCTATAGATGGGCTACACAGAAGCAGTTCAAAAAGCAAAATGAAACTAGCAGAACTCTAAGATCTACAAACATTTAACCTTATTATTATTTGATATTAGATCAAGAAGTATCTTTAGACCAGTTAGGTCACTTTATGGAGAGAAAAAAAGTAAGAAGCAGCTAGAGACATTCTGAGCACTTCCTATGTTCTTGTCTATTATTAGCTCTGTTGACTAAATTGAACTAGAAAATAACTCAAGATAACTTTTTTTTAAAGAGTACTTAAACCTTGAAAGAAATTCACCTAAGTAAGCCTTTGTAAGGAATAATGAAAAGCAACAGTAGCATGTACTCTAAACAAAATAAGGGATACCTTGAAGTCAGTCAAAATGTTGACATCATTTTAAAATTAGAATAAAATTGCCCATTAAATGCCTTTTCAGAAAAATAAATTTTAAAAGCAAAAATTCTAACCATGAATAAATAATATATCTCATTAAGTGAAGAATGAGTTTGTTTTAACTATTCAGTTGTTGAGTTCTTGTGGGCAGGAAAATAACTTCTATATTAATTAATCTAATTAATAATTTTTTTGTTTAGAATACATACCAATACTCTGCTTCCCTTTCATCCCATTAGGTCACTTTTTTTTATGCCCCTGCTAAAGGCGGAAGTACTTCTTAACGTGACTGGACTTTTCAAAATAGAGGGGGAAAAAAATCATCGACCTATAGTATTTTGCCCTGACTGGTTAATGTAGCCACTTGCTCTTGACATGTCTGGCAACTGACACATGACGTAAAAGAGCAGGGTCAAATTGTATTGCTTTTTAAAAAAGTTTTTGAACTTTTCAAGTCATCACTTTAATGGCATTTGAGTTTGAATTTAAAATCTTTAAAATTTATTGTCTTTTAGTATTTTAAATTCTGTTATTATGTATCATTTTTGTTTTAGCATTGCACAGTATTTTACATTTTCATTACCAATCAGTTTTCCTTGATTCAATACTTCTGTTATTTCCCCATGCAGGTGTGAGCACTTTAGGTCAATGTTCCAGTCTTGCTGGGATGAAGGAAGCAAAGAGTGAGTAGTTTGATCACTTGAAAGTTTCTGTGACCCACAAACACTTTTATATCTTCTTCAAATGATTGTTCTGACTGAGGCATATATCAAACATTATTGACTTCATTTTTTTTTTCAATCCTAATTAGATTAGTGATTTTATCTAGGTCTCCCCAAAACAACAACCCACTTGTTATTAATTATTATTTTGCCACAAAGAAAATTAAAAAACAACTCCATTGTAGGTTGACAGGGTTGTAATTATATATCATCTAGTTCAATATATCAAATTAGTAGTATCTGGCTAGATTCAGGTCTGGCTTCAATTTGATGGCATATGTAATATTCACTTGTTTTTTATTTAAATTTTCTACTCATATCATGTTGGCATTTGACACGAGTTTGTTCTTCCTAGCAGTATTTTGAATTTTATTTCTCTAAATGTTAATATAGGACATGCACTATCATTTGCTTTGTATGTCCAGGTCTATTGAGATCACCCAATATTCCTATCCTGTGTACAAGGCCTTCCTCAAATATCTGTACACTGATGATGTTGACTTGAGTCCTGATGAAGCCATAGGTAGGAAAACCTTTCCACTTATGAAAATACCATGACTCTTTCTGAACTTTGTGAAAACAGGTACATGGTCTTTACGTGTGTCAGTTCTGAAAACTTAATAGACTAGATGTCTGGCCAATACAATAACTATCTCTGCTTTTCTTAAATACTACTTAATAGACTAGGTGTCTGGCCAATACAATAACTATCTCTGCTTTTCTTAAGTACTATGCTGTGTGGAATCTGTCTATAATGCTTAAGATCTCCCCCGCCCCTTCTTTCCCCATCTATTTAAAGCAAGTCTTTTGTAGGATTCTGACCCAGATATTTCTTTTTGGTCACTAATAGGGGTGCACCAGATAGTACTTTTTGTGCAGGATTTGGCTGGATAGTAAAATAAAATATCCAGCAGAAGCCAGATACTCTCCCTATGTGTTCTATTACTGAAAATTTTGCGAAATTTCTGTTAGTATAATTTTATTTTACCTTATTGTTGTGCACACTATCACTGATTAATCAATTAACGTTTCTAAGCATTTATTAACAGATGCCACAAAGTAATCTGTGAGCTAGAGGCCCCTTAACTGTAATGGGCATGTGTGGGTGGGTCGAAGTAGAGTATATATTATATGTATATTGAACTAATATAAAACTCTGAAAAGTTAAGTAGCATAAATAAATTATCAAGTACAATATTATCAATGGTAATGAATACTTATAACAACAAAATACTATAATACTGGGTATCAAAATAGAGAGGAAACAACCCACACTAATCCATGACCAGGTCCAGATATCAACTTACCCTTTTTGTACCCCCACAATCTTCTGTGAAAAGGCACCAGTATAGGTCATTTTGGCTCCGATAGTAAACCAGAATTAGTACTATCTCTTGTTTTTTTATATCGAAAACTGAAGACTATAAACTATAACAAAATAAATCATTTGATTGATTTGGTTATTGTGTTTTTTTTATGGTTATAGGTGTTCTATTAGGATTAATCTGGATGTTTAACTTTTTTTTTATTTTACAAAATTAAAATGTGTCGTTTGAATGAAGCACTCTGCACTAAAGTAAGAATTTTTGTTGATTTTTAGAATACAGCAAAAGCTCAGTTAAAATGGTTGCTGCTAGGGCTTATCATCATCATCATCTTTCCTTTGTGTTCCTTATGGAACATAGGGCCTCAGTAAAAACTCTCCACTGCCTCTTGCCAGTTTTTTAGTAGCTTTCCAGGTCTTTCCTGTCCTCTAGGTTTCATCTAGTATACTGCATCACCACATTCTTTTAGGTCTTCCTCTGTGTCTTGTTCCCTGGGGGGTTCCAGCTTGTCTAGCTCTGTCGTTGTTATCTTTTCTAAGGGTGTGACCAATCCATCTCCACTTTCTCCCTAAGATTTGCTGTGGCTTGTGCCTCAAATATTTCTTCTACGTATTCTCAATTTTTATCTCCTTAATCTTTGACTGTTGTCAGGCCTGCTAGATTTGTCGAACTCCTACTGTGAAGAGCTCCTGAAGATGAAGTGTGAGTCCCTCATCCGTCAGAGTATCTCTGTGGACAATGTGGCCATGCTCTATGCTGCAGCCATTAAGTTTGGAGCACAGGTGAGTGGTTGGGTCAAAATGACATTGAAGTAAAACGATCACATGATCCATCATGTTCATCCCTGGACATCATCAGATTTAATTTTAAATAGTTCAATTTTTGTTTCTCCTTATTAAGTACAATTTTTTTGCTTTTTTTATTTGAAAGCTTATATCAGCTCACTCTGTCTGTCCCTGTCTGGTAAAAGTTTGTACACATTATTTCTCCGACACCCAAACTAGGATCAAGCTGACAGTTTGCACAATTATTTCTTTTACCTGACAATACAAGAATCAATAAAAAAAAAATAACGATTAGTCAATTAACTATTTGTAATTAATTATTTTATTTGGTATCTGGAACAAAGGAAAGAAGTTGTACTTGCCTGTAGCTGAATTAGTCCTCTTTATAGGTTGCCGCTTTAAAGTAATTTTGATACAAACAATATATAACTATACAATCTTCTATTTCATAATCACCTCACTAGCAGAGTGGTTAGTATATCAGTTTGAGAAGGCTTGAGCCATAAGTTCATATTCAGGTAGACCCCCCCCCCCCCCCCCTTTTTATTTTTTATAAATGCTTTTGTTGATTTATTTCAACATATAAAACTTCAAACAAAGTGTTGGGATTCTTGAAGTTAAAAAAAAAAATCAGGAACTAGAACACCCTCTTAGACAGAATTTTACTACTCATTAAAATGATCTTTTTTTTTTCTTTTGCAATGGCTGTTATGTCAAAACAGTTTGCCAAACTTGAACAACTAAACAATGGTAATGGAAAATTGTTGTTGGATGCTAAATTTTAGCATCCCTTTCAAAAGGGCTATTGTGCAACTGTCACATGACTATGAGCCAACAGTGTGCATGGTTTAAAGGCAGGTTTTCTGTCAAGCTTGGATGAAAAATATATGATTCATCTGTGAGCTTGCGCTCCCTGACCTAGTTTTATATATATTTTTGTGTATTCTATTTTTTTATAGGCTAGTGCCAAATGTATTATTTGTACTTCCGCTTTTTGTGTAAGTTAGGGTGGGGTGTATAAAAAATTCGCCACGCTGTTTTAAAAACAGTTCAGTGTACAGTTGACCAGTGGTCAGTATAGTATGTCTGTGTGACAGCCGAAGATCTTTGTGGTCTGTCGTGTACTTATTTTTATTCCTGTACCTGGGACGGCCTGTAAGTTTGCTATTGTTACTGCTGTGTTACTGCTTTTAGCTGCATAAAGTAACTGCTGTTTTAACTGTTGATTTTAACTGTTCTAAGCTGCTGTTGTAGATTTATTTTGTTTCTGTAGATACTAGTGTAGTGTTGCCTTAGAGTTCTATTAGTAAACTTAGTTATAGTCTGTTTCTGTTCTTAGTGAATAGATCTACTAATACTATAGTAAGGTACTAACTAAGGTGTTCTTGTTTTAGTTTTAGTTATGAGTTGGTTGTAGTAGTAGAATATTGTAGATCTAGACTAGTTTATTGTAGTTTGTTAGTGTAGATCTAGGTCTAGACTAGTGTATTAGTTTTAGTGATTTAGTTAGATAGTTGGGTTGATCAGTTTGTGTTAGTAGTTGGTTAGTTTGTTAGTGTTTGTAGTGGTGTAGATTTAGAGGGTTTTAGTTAGTTGATGGGTTCAGTCGTGGTGGTTAGTCAAGTTAGTGTATATATTATATTTTATTATTGATTAATTTTTTGCATATTATATGTAAATAAAGTTTCGTTTGTTTATTTATCCTAAGCTAAAGTTTCGTTATCTTGCTTTCATTTAGTTTAGGTTAGCTATAGCTAGTTGTCTGTTTACTTAGGCGACTCTAGCCCCTTGGTCACCATACCGAGGTGCACAGATTGAGCCCACCCAGTAGCGCTAACATCTGCCTACTGTTGGTAAATTTTAATGTTGAGCAGAAGAGAATAGGTGTCTCCCACTCGCGCCTGCCTGGCCTGCTCACACATCCTTTGTACTAAATTTCCACACTTATTGTGCATTGTTACAAGTATTTGTCTTTTGTGAAGGCAGAAGATCAGGAAAAAATGATATCAAAATATGTCTTATATATAAAAAAAAAGTAAAGTGCCCCTTTCAGACCTTGAGATCTATAGGGCAGATGATGTAAAGGTCACCTGTTTCTCTGGCTAATGGTCAATAAGGATGTCATGTTGCTAGCACAATGACCAACCACCTTTATTTATTTCCCTAACTAAAGTTGGGTGGAATCATGAGTGTCTCAAACACCCCAAATTTAAAATCCCAGTATTAACAATTCAAACCTGGGACCTGTCAGTTCAGAAGCTTATCACCTTTCTGCTCAGTAACAAACCCACAGTAAAAATGTCTATAGAAATGACTAATTCAATGGTTCCTTTTTTTTTTTTTTTTTTTCAAATTTTCTACTTTTAAATTGACCTAGTGGAAGAGTTACCTTTTCCTAGTATGAAACTTTTTAAATTGAATCTTAATTTTTTTTATCTCCCTTGTATGTTTTTTTTCCTTTTTAAAATTTAAAACTAATTCTATTGATTAGCAAGTGGATCCTTTCATTTAATGTTTTATTGACTTTAACTTTTGCAGACACTTGAAGATTTCTGTTTCCGCTTTTCATTGAACCACATGACAGCCGTGACACAAAGCGAGGCTTTCAACAAACTGGACGAGTCAGTTGTGAAGGAGTTCATATACAAAGCCAGCCTAGCTGGAGCATTTCGAAACTGACTTCTACATACAAATTAGAGCCACAGGAAGTTAGGATGCAGCTGGGATAGAAAATTTCTTGACAATGTTTTCTCAATGATTGACACGCTTTTTAGTTTTAAAAAATGTCCGAACAGAAAATGTAATAAATTATTAATAGGTCAAGTCTTAAAAAGTAATTCTTTTTTCATTTTTTTATTTTGTTAATTGAAATGTGACATTATTTTAAAGCAAGAGTTAGTTCCTAAGTGTTTGAGAAAAAATAGAGGCAATCCAAGCTTTCAACATCAAGTGCTTTCAATATCAATCATATATGAAATGAGTTGTTTAAATTTATATTTAGTAGAAAAAAATCAATCATTAACTGCTTAAATCAAAACTAACACGAAGGACTAGATGGAGAAATGGATAAGCATAGTAAATATTATTTTTTTTAAGGAATAAATAATATTTACAAAATAAGATACGAATACTCAGGACATTAGTGATAATTCATTTCTGATTTTATCATATGTTGTCAATAAATTTATTTTAATACTCCAAGTGTTAACAATTGAAATAATAAATAAATGTGTATCCAACAAAAGTGTGAGATAGAAAAAAACTAATTGCTGTTATTATGTTATCAATGTTTGAAGGCAAAGTAAGCAAATGTTTTAAAAAATGAAGGCTCTTCAATCATTTATTTTTTCAAAGTGTTTTTTTTTTTTTTTTTGAGACACTTTTATATTGTTAGTTTTAGCAAAAGTTTGCAAGATATAATATTCAATGGTCTAATTAGAATTTAAATCTTATCTAAAGTTTCTATGGTTGGAATTCATTTACAACTTAGTGGTTTGTTATACAAGCTCAAATCAAAATTGTACTATCAACTTCAGAGGTATATAGGAAGCTATTTCTTATTTCTACCCTGAAAGGTTACATTACAAAGTTATAAATAACAAGTATTTCCTGCATATCATTAACATTCCATTGATTTAACACTAATCATTGATAATGAAATATTTTTCTGATATTTTATTTTGGTAATTTTTTTTTTTCTGATGATTTTATGAGATTTGTAATGTTTCGAGGGATGTCTTATTACTATTGAAGGCCAAAAGTCTAAAAATAAAACCTAGCTCATATTCTGTTGACACAAGATAGAAGAAATGAGTCCTAAGTTGTAATGTTTCTGATGAATTATGAGCTTGTAACAAAACAAAACTCTAGTACCCCAACAAGTTTGAAGGTGGAGTTGGAACTTTTTAATATCTCAGTGTTATTTTTTTTTAATGTTTTTAAATGTATAAATATATTTATATATATATACCACAAGAACACAATATGTTGTATATCTAGAATACCATTGAGTTGTTACTACCAAATTATAAATATATTGTATACCACTAGAGTACCAGTGTATATAATTACTATTAAGTATGAATGTGTTGTATACCACTTAGGCAATAGAATACTAATACAAACACTAGGGATATATTATTTGTTTTCAGAGATAGGTTGTCATCCCTGTTGTCTATATTGTGTACATAAGAAATACATTGTACATATTTATGTATGAATATGGAGCCCCACTGTGCAATAACTTAATTTAAGTTGTAAGTTTGTTTTTCTCTAATTGAAGAAAAATTCAACAAATACAGAAGACCTTAAAATTGTGTAAAATTTTCCAACATTAAGATGTTACCTAATTCTTTTTAATGAAACAACTTTGAAAAAAAAAAAAAATGTTTCTGTTTAACTTTTTTAAATGTAAGAGTGTTTTTTTTTTTGTTGTTTTCTTTGATTTGTAGTTTTCTTTTTGTTATTTCCCCATTTTTCCTTTTGGCCTTTGTTTTTTGTTATCCTGTCTTTATTTACCCAATAAGAAAAGTAACTTGTTGTCTAATAATTTTATATTTGATGACATGATACATATATGATACGGTGTTGTTGACTCGATGCGTCAAGAGTATTTCAATAGGTCACATCATTTTGAGTCTGAGCTTGAGCTCTTCGGTGATAACCTTAGTGATAGCCTTATTTACTGATTAACAATTACATTGATGTGCATTTTGTGAAGAAACAACGTATTAAACTCATCATCTAGTGGACACTCAAATTTATTTTTTTGTGTTCACTGCCATGAATGTTATTCTAACGATTGGACACATTTTTCTGGCAATTAATATCTGATTATATATTTTTTCATTTTTTTAAAATGGTTTTTTATAGCACATCTTTTCTGCCATAGCATGCTTTGTGAACTGGTCCTATCTCTATACTCTCTGGTTCAATCTCTTTTGTTGACATGTGAAACAGGAAATATCTGGAAGGTTTTAGTTATGCAAGTACCTCTTTAAGACCTTGAACTCTATAATGCAGATGATGTAAGGTTATCTGTTTGTAATGTTAACAGATAACAAGAATGTCTTGTGGCCAGCACCATCCACCTTGAGTTTTCCCCAACTAATATCAGGTACCCACGACTATTGGGTGGACTTAGAGGCACCCTAAAGATCCCGAAAATTAAAAATCCCATTCTTCATCAGGAATTGAACCCAGGACTCCCAGTTTGGAAGCCATCTGCTTAACCACTCAGCCACCACACCCCCTAGTGCTGCCTTTAGGCACTCAGTAAACACATCAGCTCGAATAAGGATATGCATTTGAACCCTTTACTAAGCAGCCAAGCAGGTTATGCAACTCATCCTACATTTAACTAGTCACTTCATAGTTTTTCATTTATCATGTGTGAATAAATGTTCAACCTGTATAAACAAATAATCATACAGACATGTTGCAATAGACATTCTACATTTTTGTTTTGGTCATGATATTATTTTGTAAGTAAAGCTTTGAATCTATTTTTCATTAAAAAAAACACTTATCAGTGAAAGTGAACAACTGATTGATGTGATACTTGCTGTTTGTGTAGTTTATAAATGTATCTGGATAATATATTTGATTGTGTATATATATACTGCATCAAGCCATCACTTGCTGCACATTATTGCTTGTATATTTTGTTTCCAAGGCCTCACTAATACAACTCTCTTATTGTTGGTTTTTCCCTGATGCTCAGACACTTATTGCCATGGCCTCTCTGAGTTAGCAGGCACATATTGCCATGGTCTCTCTGAGCAGGCACATATTGCCATGACCTCTCTGAATTAGCAGACACATATTGCCATGGCCTCTCTGAGCAGGCACATATTGCCATGGCCTCTCTGAGTCAGCAGGCACATATTGCCATGGCCTCTCTGAGCAGGCACATATTACCATGGCCTCTGATTTAGCAGGCACATATTGCCATGGCATCTCTGAGTCAGTCGGTCTATAATGCCATGGTAGTTAGCAGGCCTATATTGCCATGGCTTCTCGTTAGCTGGCCTTATTCTTCTAGCTATTGTAGAAGAAAAAAATATGATGATAATTCTGCTTATAAAAAAAAAAGAAGCAATGTGTGTAATCTCTTCTTGGTTACACAGCAATCCTTTATTTCTAATCTGAACTCCACAAGGTTAGTGACTTCTCTATTTCTGTGTTGATGTTCAAAACCTTAGCCAGCCGTCAGGTAACCTTTCACCTTTAGTACATTTTGAAAATTTCCTTCTACAATGCCGTATTGCTTAAATTTGTTTGTTTTTAAAAGTCAGCTAGCCAGCTAACATTCTTTTTGGTTTGCACTTTGCAGAGTGTCTATAAATTGTTCACAGATGATTATTTTTATTGTCCATCTCTACTGTGTGTTACAAATAAACATTATATTTTAAAGTGTCATGCAACTGAATGTTTTAATGTTACTGTGATAAGGTATTTTGTTCAGTTCATTAATCTTAAGTCAGAAAGACTAATATTTATTTTAAAATTTAATTTGGACAAAAAAATCATTTTCAATTTTTGATTGTTTCATTGAATAGAAAGTCTATGTAAATGCACTTAATAATTTTACATTATATGTCAACAGTCACAATATTTGCTATCCATTGCATTTATTTTTATGGTCATATTTTTAAATCACTTACATTTTGTCATGCTTTTTAAAATTTGACCCACTTTTATTCAATTGTCCCACTCTTTAAATTAGACACTTTAGTGACCCACTTTATTTTCATTTTTCACACTTTTATTCAATTTAACCCAGAGTTGCCTACAAGTATGCATTTTGCGTATTTTGTACGCAACTGGACACTGAAATACGCGAGTACGGTTTATCATCTGAAAATACACATTTCTCCCTCTATTAGGCTCTAAAATAATTAAATTAAAAAAAACAGTTCTTGTTTATCAGTATTTTCATATATATAGATCAGTGTGTCAATGCCTGGAAATGGACCATTCTTATTAGATCTACCACGAGATAGTAGGCCCTATCGCTTTTTTTTTTTTTCACGCGGGCTGACGTGCAAAGATTTAAATGTTAACTACATCTTACTGATCTAAATAAAGCCTAGTTCCTTTCAATGTGTCAGTTTATAAGAAGTCCTATAACTGGTTGGGAATTAATTGATTGATTGGTTCTAATTCATCTAGACTGGATATATAACTAGAGATATTTTGCCATGTCGGGCACCTATAATGGAATTGACGTAAATATAGGTTTAGAATCTATAGATCTATATTATTCTAGATATAGATCTAATTCTAGTCTACATCTAGATGTGACCAGATGTGTATAGACTTAGATTTAGAATTAATCTACTTCAAGGTAATTATAGATGTAGACTACTGGTGAGGTCTAGTAGCTCAAGGCTCTAGATATCTGTAACTAGAACTAGATTCATTCAAAAGCACCAATTTCTTATAAATAGATTTATTGATATCCTTTCTTATCCTTTAAAAAAAGGGGTCAAATTGGCTATTCTAACTTTGTATAGTTCTAGATCTAGTTTTTCACATTCACGATAGAGACTACAATTCCGTGGGATTGTTAAAATATCTTTAAATAGCTATATGCACATTAAAAACCAATCATCTGTTAATGGAACTGCCTACAGATCTAGATCTATTCTAAATTTAGATTCAATATACACCCAAACCACCAAATTCAGGAGAGAGTTCTTTTGAGATGAAAGTGAGAAGGGCAGAGGTTTTAATAGAAGAAATATTAGTTGAGCTTAATGATTTTTAGTCTTTCCTGAGTATATTTCTTTATATTTAGGAAAATACACATCTGCCCTTCAAAATACACATTTCCAGGTCTGGGAATACACATTTCCATTTTGGCATGTAGGCATCTCTGATTTAACCCAATTTAGTTTCATTAGTCCCATATAAAAAATTAATTTTTTTCCATTTTAGTTTCAATATTTCCTTTTTTTTTAAAACTTGACCTACTCCTTCCAATACTCCATTTTTGTTTTGTAAATTGTGATATGCTTTTTTTATTTGTCCTATTTTTTTTTTTTTAATATCAATATTTATTTTTTATTTTTGTAAGAACCAACTAGTGCATCTAGCTGATCAATGCATTGTGCATTTACTGAACTCTTGTTGTGATCAAATGTTTGTATTGATAGAAAACAAATCACTTGTACACAGTTTTGTTTCGTTTCTTTTCATTTGTTCAGTTTGAACATTTTGCTTATCTGGATGCAGGATGTTTCTTGAAATACTGGACTCTTTTGGTAAGTGCTAGGTGCTACAGCTATCAAAGGTCCTGGTTTCACTTGAAAGAAAAAAAAAGCATGACATGCCAACTGTTGAATGTGTTGAAGGGTTGATGTGACATGCAAACTGTTGAATGTGTTGATGTGACATGCAAACTGTTGAATGTGTTGATGTGACATGCAAACTGTTGAATGTGTTGAAGTGTTGATGTGACATGCAAACTGTTGAATGTGTTGAAGTGTTGATGTGACATGCAAACTGTTGAGTGTTTTAAGTGTTGATGTGACATATGCAAACTGTTGAGTGTGTTGAAGTGTTGATGTGACATGCAAACTGTTGAATGTATTGAAGTGTTGATGTGACATGCAAACTGTTGAATGTGTTGATGTGGCATGCAAACTGTTGAAGTGTTGATGTGACATGCAAACTGTTGAGTGTGTTGAAGTGTTGATGTGACATGCTAACTGTTGAATGTGTTGAAGTGGTGATGTGGCATGCAAACTGTTGAATGTGTGGAAGTGTTGATGTGACATGCAAACTGTTGAATGTGTTGATGTGACATGCAAACTGTTGAATGTGTTTAAGTGTTGATGTGACATGCAAACTGTTGAATTGTTGATGTAACATGCAAACTGTTGAATGTGTTGAAGTGTTGATGTGACATGCAAACTGTTGAATGTATTGAAGTGTTGATGTGACATGCAAACTGTTGAATGTGTTGATGTGGCATGCAAACTGTTGAAGTGTTGATGTGACATGCAAACTGTTGAATGTGTTGAAGTGTTGATGTGACATGCAAACTGTTGAATGTGTTGAAGTGTTGATGTGACATGCAAACTGTTGAGTGTTTTAAGTGTTGATGTGACATGCAAACTGTTGAGTGTGTTGAAGTGTTGATGTGACATGCAAACTGTTGAATGTATTGAAGTGTTGATGTGACATGCAAACTGTTGAATGTGTTGATGTGGCATGCAAACTGTTGAAGTGTTGATGTGACATGCAAACTGTTGAGTGTGTTGAAGTGTTGATGTGACATGCTAACTGTTGAATGTGTTGAAGTGGTGATGTGGCATGCAAACTGTTGAATGTGTGGAAGTGTTGATGTGACATGCAAACTGTTGAATGTGTTGATGTGACATGCAAACTGTTGAATGTGTTGAAGTGTTGATGTGACATGCAAACTGTTGAATGTGTTGATGTGGCATGCAAACTGTTGAAGTGTTGATGTCATGCAAACTGTTGAAGTGTTGATGTGACATGCAAACTGTTGATTGTGTTGAAGTGTTGATGTGACATGCTAACTGTTGAATGTGTTGAAGTGGTGATGTGGCATGCAAACTGTTGAATGTGTGGAAGTGTTGATGTGACATGCAAACTGTTGAATGTGTTGATGTGACATGCAAACTGTTGAATGTGTTGAAGTGTTGATGTGACATGCAAACTGTTGAAGTGTTGATGTGACATGCAAACTGTTGAATTGTTGATGTAACATGCAAACTGTTGAATGTGTTGAAGTGTTGATGTGACATGCAAACTGTTGAATGTGTTGATGTGACATGCAAACTGTTGAATGTGTTGAAGTGTTGATGTGACATGCAAACTGTTGAATGTGTTGATGTGGCATGCAAACTGTTGAAGTGTTGATGTTATGCAAACTGTTGAAGTGTTGATGTGACATGCAAACTGTTGATTGTGTTGAAGTGTTGATGTGACATGCTAACTGTTGAATGTGTTGAAGTGGTGATGTGGCATGCAAACTGTTGAATGTGTGGAAGTGTTGATGTGACATGCAAACTGTTGAATGTGTTGATGTGACATGCAAACTGTTGAATGTGTTTAAGTGTTGATGTGACATGCAAACTGTTGAATTGTTGATGTAACATGCAAACTGTTGAATGTGTTGAAGTGTTGATGTGACATGCAAACTGTTGAATGTATTGAAGTGTTGATGTGACATGCAAACTGTTGAATGTGTTGATGTGGCATGCAAACTGTTGAAGTGTTGATGTGACATGCAAACTGTTGAATGTGTTGAAGTGTTGATGTGACATGCAAACTGTTGAATGTGTTGAAGTGTTGATGTGACATGCAAACTGTTGAGTGTTTTAAGTGTTGATGTGACATGCAAACTGTTGAGTGTGTTGAAGTGTTGATGTGACATGCAAACTGTTGAATGTATTGAAGTGTTGATGTGACATGCAAACTGTTGAATGTGTTGATGTGGCATGCAAACTGTTGAAGTGTTGATGTGACATGCAAACTGTTGAGTGTGTTGAAGTGTTGATGTGACATGCTAACTGTTGAATGTGTTGAAGTGGTGATGTGGCATGCAAACTGTTGAATGTGTGGAAGTGTTGATGTGACATGCAAACTGTTGAATGTGTTGATGTGACATGCAAACTGTTGAATGTGTTGAAGTGTTGATGTGACATGCAAACTGTTGAATGTGTTGATGTGGCATGCAAACTGTTGAAGTGTTGATGTCATGCAAACTGTTGAAGTGTTGATGTGACATGCAAACTGTTGATTGTGTTGAAGTGTTGATGTGACATGCTAACTGTTGAATGTGTTGAAGTGGTGATGTGGCATGCAAACTGTTGAATGTGTGGAAGTGTTGATGTGACATGCAAACTGTTGAATGTGTTGATGTGACATGCAAACTGTTGAATGTGTTGAAGTGTTGATGTGACATGCAAACTGTTGAATTGTTGATGTAACATGCAAACTGTTGAATGTGTTGAAGTGTTGATGTGACATGCAAACTGTTGAATGTATTGAAGTGTTGATGTGACATGCAAACTGTTGAATGTGTTGATGTGGCATGCAAACTGTTGAAGTGTTGATGTGACATGCAAACTGTTGAGTGTGTTGAAGTGTTGATGTGACATGCTAACTGTTGAAAGTGTTGAAGTGGTGATGTAACATGCAAACTGTTGAGTGTTTTAAGTAGTGATGTGACATGCAAACTGTTGAGTGTGTTGAAGTGTTGATGTGACATGCAAACTGTTGAATTGTTGATGTAACATGCAAACTGTTGAATGTGTTGAATTGTTGATGTGACATGCAAACTGTTGAGTGTTTTAAGTGATGATGTGACATATGCAAACTGTTGAGTGTGTTGAAGTGTTGATGTAACATGCTAACTGTTGAATGTGTTGAAGTGGTGATGATGTTGCTATAAATATCCCCTAACACTTGGAGCAAATAAGTTGAGTAGATACTGATTAATACATTTATAGAAGTTAAACCAATCACATAGGGCATCCGTCTAACGCTAAAGTCCATTTATAATAAACGGCAGTAACTCTCCTAACTCTACTACAGATGTTGACACATTGACGCCTTAGCTGTAACTAGCAGATGTGAACGTTGCGACGCTCTAGTAGTTCCTCACTATACACAAATGTTACTTCAGTTTCTTACTTGTACACTCTCTACGACACTGGATAACAAAATCTTGTCCGTAATGTTAACGTACATAATTAAGCCACAAGTCTAAATGTACGCACCCTAATGTCATTGACATTCTACAAGGAAACATGGAGAATGTGACAACAATTATTTAGGAGACAATAGTTTAGTTCATGCTACAGATGAGCGACTAGTTTGTTTCTGTGTCATTTTACTTCTCGGTGAACGCTTATTTCCCCTTTCAGGACTTCTTGCGACTTGTGATAGGTACCTTTGAAATAGTCCTTTTCAGGGTATCGGGTGTTGTCAGACCAACCCTTTGAGCCTTTAAAAGAAATTCTTGCAGCGGTCCGGCGTGAGCTTTGTTTTTCACCCCTAGTCCTGTCTGGAGTTTCCTCTATGGCTTGGATTATTACTGGTTTGGTTTGTCCCGGGTTCGCTGTTCTGCCTCATCGTGGCACCCGGGTGGAAACGGCTATTCGAGGAGATAGCTAGGCAAAACGAATGGCAAAACATAACTCCCGTGGGGATGCCCATGGGTAGACGAGAGTCCACCCCTTGCACGGGCGGGGTTGTAAAAAAGTCCTCACAAAAACTGTCACACATCCATGCGCCGTTCCTCAAAGGACCGTTCCATAAATGGCGGTTCCCCCACGGTTAGCTTGGTACAAAGAAGGAAGATGACGGAGGCTCCCAGTGCTCCTAGGCCTTCGGCCATGTGTCGGAGGCTGAAGACATTGGATACAGCAATGCTTTATATAGGCATTGACTAGGGTCGCTCTCAAACAGAACTGTGTTCCACAGGTTTGTTTTTCTTTTTTACTGTTACGGCTGGACGACCTAACAGGTTTTTTCTTTTCAAACTTTGAGCTCGAAGAGCCTTCGGCTCAGCTCAGAAGACAATCAAACGGTTTGGTTTGTGCCATGTTGCGGGAGTATCTGCCTAAAGACATCGATAGACATCCATCTTCTGAGAGTTTCTTCATTTTCCGATTTTGGTAGATACTAGAATCGGTGTCCTAACAGTATCCACCCTGTGGCATAAGCTGATCAGTAAACCATGGCACCCATTGCTGAGACATACTGACACTTTGTTACATCTGATGTTGTATTCTGGCACTTAATAATGCGAGTAAGACTGCGCGTGCGTGTGTGTCTGTGTATCTCTTCTTTTCCATCCCATTGTTTAATGGACAGAACTACTTTAACATTGTACTGTGTTTAATGTCATCATGTGACTATGTGCGAAACCAAAGAGTCTCCACTCCGATCAGTCTATATCCCACATCCCAAAAACAAAAATAAAAAAAAAGTGTGAATTAAAGACGGTGAGATGGGGCAAAAAGCCTCCTTTAAGAAACTTTAGCGTTTTATTGAAAAGACAATATAATTTTATCTTTAACCTTCTTAATGTTTAGTTATAGTTGTCAAAATATATTGTTTGAAAAAATAGAAATTAACTGACTTTTTAATTGCTCCATTTACTCTGAGGCTGAGTGGTAAGGCACTTGGCTACCGAATCATGGGGTCTTTAGTTCAAACCTTGGTAAAGACTGGAATTTTAAACTGGATTTTTTTTAGGACGCCACTGGATCTACTTAATTCTACTGGGTACCTAACATACGTTGGGGAAGTAAAGGCGGTCGGTCGTTGTGCTGGCTACACCCCCCCCCCCCCCTGTTCATTTTCGGCTTCGGCCATAGAAACAAATGAGTTAGACATCAATTGCCCCATAGATCGCTAGACATGAAAGAGGTACCTACCTTACTTTGTGGAGTATCTGCTTTTACTGTTAAGTTTCCCTTTCAAACCTTATGGTCTATAGTGCAGATGATGTACACTAAATAGACAAGACAGTAACTGCTTAGACTGTACACCCACTAAATAAATAAGCCAGTATTTGCTTAGACAGTACACCCACTAAATAAATAAGCCAGTATCTGCTTAGACTGTACACCCACTAAATAAATAAGCCAGTATCTGCTTAGACTGTACACCCACTAAATAAATAAGCCAGTATCTGCTTAGACTGTACACCCACTAAATAAATAAGCCAGTATCTGCTTAGACTGTACACCCACTAAATAAATAATCCAGCATCTGCAATGCTTGTGTAAAGTTTGTAGTTTCAAGCAGTAATGCTACTGTTTGAGTATCAGTGTGGTCTACACAAATCTAATACTCCACGGTATCACCCTCTCTTTCCGTCCCCCCCCCCCCCCAAAGTTCCCTTTAGTCCATGAACATCCACGGTTTCCTTACGCCCCCCGGCGCGCTGGCCTCTTAGAGTAAATTTTTTCCCACTTGACCACTAATTGCTCTAGACATTTTGGCCGAAGCCCACTGGGTCCGATGATAGTTATTTTTAGTTGTCAATCGGTCACTCTTCGAGGTGGACCGAGTGTAGGCATTAGATGTTTGGTGCCAGGAAACGGATGACCAGTGGTTGCCGAAGTAATAACAGGTGGAGGGCATTCCTTAGAGCAATCTAAATTTGGCATAATCGACCAGGTGAATACCTTTGAGAGTGAAACCTTTTTGTAGCGTGACAAACTTGCAGTCGTTGTGCTAAAGGGGTTACGTAAGCTACTTTAATTCATCAAATCTAATGAACGTACTACCAAGCAGTCCGATTATTTTAAACTTTGATGAACATAGGCGTTACTAGAATGTGTGCAGTCGTGAATTGCACCAGATGATACCAAATAGGAAGATTTTTTTTGTTTCAAAAGGCGAATTGTAATTTAAAACTGTATTTCTTGTTCTATTTTGAATGTTAAATTTTCTAATTATGTTTAAAGTGTGTTATTCTATATACTAGGACAAACTTGTTTAAGTGCCTTTTCTTCCTTAGTGCTATTAGAGCATGGAATGATAGGTTGCCTGATGTTGGACTTAATGTGCTAGTTAGGAACCACAAAGCCTGAGCCTGTACTTTGTCAAGCGATTAAAGGGCCGTCCTGCTTGCCTAGACCTTAACTGGCAGGCTGTATTCCACTTGAGAGCCGACAGCCACAATGAACAGTGTGCTTGACATGCCAACTCTTGCTTTGACATTTTGAACATCTATTGTTCATTAGTAATCACTTTTACACAAAGTCATAAGCTTTGAAATGACTTTATAAAAAGGTGCTACTATTTTATGTTACTTGTTTCTGACATAAAATGTAATAAGAAGATTCGACAGTCTATGAGATAAGAGAATCTTTGAAGCTATTTGTCTCTTAATAGGTTATGGCAGTGTTGTCCAAAACTGTGCTCCGCGAAGCCTGAATAATAGCTCCATGAACGATTGGACTAATTAGCTAGTAGACCACCAAGTGAATATATCTCTCTGAAAAATAAGCAAAGTATTCCGCTAAATACTCAAAATGTGCCAAGTGTTCCGTCAAGGAAAAAGTTTGAGAAACACTGCGTTATGATATCGGGGTGTAGCCGGGGGGGGATCTTGGGGTTCAACCCCCACCCCCCCGAAATTAAATTTAGTGACTGCTTTTTTGCTTTGATTTTGTTTATTTTAGGTGAGATTTAATACTAAACTATCACTTGCCCCATCACAGCAAATGAGGTTTTGAGTTTAAAACTCCCTACCAGGGGTTTTTGAGTTTAAAACCCCCTACCAGTAGGGTTCGAGTTTAAAACCCCCCTACAAGGGGTTTTCACATTTAAATTCCCCTCTTCTATAAAACAAAACAAAAAAAATGCGAACGACAATTCCCCAAATTTCACGAGCACAGTTAAGGAAGATTTTGATTTTTAAACTCCCTCCAAATTTTATGATAAACCCCCTCTTCAATATGAAAAAAGAAAATTACTCACTCAAAATTCTATGAGCGTAGCCAAAGGGGTTTTGAGTTAACCCCCATCCCCTCTTCAGTAGGGTTTGAAGCTAAAAAACTACCTCTTCAATATATAAAAAAGCAAATTACGCACTCAAAATGTTATGAGCATAGTTAAATGGGTTTTGACTCAGTTTTGAATTTAAACCCCCCTTCAGCGGGGTTTGAAGCTAAAAAATACCTCTTCAATATTAAAAACAAAGCAAATTATACATTCAACATGTTATGAGTGTATTCAAAAGTGTTTTGAGTTGAAATTCCCCTCAAGTGGAGTTAAAGTAGGGTGAAGCTAAAAATTACAACTTCAATATAAAAAAAAGAAAATACATACTCAGAAATCTATGAGCGTTGCCAAAAGAGTTTTGAGTTTAAACCCCCTTTCAGATTGGTTTGATGCTAAAAAAAATACCTCTTCAACATAAAAAAAAGCAAATTACACACTAAAAATTTTTTTAGCGTAGCCAAGACAATTGGGGGTTTTGAGTTTAAATCCCTCTCCTACAGATGGCTTTTTTTAAAGTTTAAAACCCCTCCAGATGGTTTTGAGTTTAAAATTCCCCTACAGAACGTTTTTAGGTGGAACCCCCCCCCCCCCCCCTTTTGACGATAAAACTTCCCTTTCGATATAAAATCTAAAGCAAACTATAATCACTTAATTCCAAGAGCGTATTCAAGAGAGGTTACATATTTCTACCAGTGGCGGGGCTCAGTTAATAAAGTGCAGTGAATAGTCATCTGCCGAAATTGAAAAACACTAAATGTGGCTCAACAAAGATGGCTAAGACAGCTTTTAGGAGTCAGTTATAGATATCGGGTCTAAATCAAGGAAATCCTTTGCCAATCTGGAGTCGACCCCTTATTAAGATTGTGACAGAGCGTCCAATAAGGTTTGCGGGACATTTTCTCCGACAAAATAAATTACACATAAGAAGAGTTGCGATGACATCCAAGTACAACTTGGCGCCACACATTCATGGAGGTCCTCGGAGCATGTGAAGAGGCTTTAGACATTACCAGTGACAGATTTTTGTGGAAACAGCTTGACGGCAAATGCGCCGAGCGGTGCGGGAGGGTCTAAGTCAGTAAGAATAGCACATTAGGTTTTTAAAATAAAACTTTTTAATAGCTTTAAAATGCACTGTAGATACCGTAGAATATGCATTTTGTTGGCTTTCAACATCAGAAATAGTGCATGACGGCGGGAGAAAAAAATCCCCCCCAAACCCCCTCCCCCCCCCCCCCCCGAAACAAAATCCTGGCTACGCCCATGTATCCTATACTCTATACATGATATAGAAGAAAGTTTTCCATTGCTTCACCAACATGATCTATCAAAAAAAGAAAGTTATATTGTCTCTTTTTTTTGAGGGCTGCTGGTAGGCATTGGGATGTAACTATGATTTTGTTACTTTATGTAGAACTCTCTTTGTGACGTAGTTTTTTTTTTAACCTTTTAATTTCCACTCCTTTTTAAATCAGCTAGGAACGAAGATGCTGGCCTGAAGCAGATATTAACTCTCCACTCAGTTTAGTCTTTGCTTTAACATTATATAACTGTATAGAATTTGTTTGTTTCTTTTCAGATCGTTTACAAGGCCATATCCAACATGAATCGTACTCTCCTTGTCTGTGTTCTATCTCTGCTTATGATTTCGTAAGAAAGGTTTTATGTTCGACATATATATATATATACAGAGAGAGAGAGAGAGAGAGAGATATTCAATTTTGGGATTTAGAATTCTTATCTTCTTATCTTATATAATACAGACGTTACTTCAAAAAAGAAGATGATTACGTCTTACGCGTCATGCATTTAGTCATGCATATTAACCAATGACTTGAATTCTGCCAAGTCACTGGTTTTTCTGGCTAGCTCAGGCAACCCATTCCATGCTTTAATAGCACTAGGGAAGAAGGAGTATTTGTACAAATTTGTCCTAGAATATGGGACGAGGAATGTGCCTTTATTTTTGTGTCTTTCAGAGTATTTTATTAAATTTTGTTTTTGTATTTGAAGATTATGGTTCAGTGTTTTATGTATAATTGCTACTTTACTTTTGAGTCTTCTGTCCTGAAGGCTTTCTAAATTTAGTGATTTTACTAATGGTGTTACCCTAGTCAAATGTGAATATTCGTTTGTTATGAATCTCACATCTCTATTTTGTGTTTGTTCCAGTTTCTTAATGTTTTCTTGAGTTGAGGGGTCCCACACGGTGGATGCATATTCTATTATTGGCCTAACCAAGGTTAAATAACATTTTAGTTTTATGTTCTTATTTGATTTATAGAAATTTCTTTTAATAAACCCTAATGCTTTGTTGGATTTGTTTATAGTTTCATCAATATGTGAATTCCATGACAGTTTTTCATTTATTATAACACCTAGGTATTTTGAGTTTTTAGTCTGTGTTACTGGTTTGCCATGAATAAGATAAGTGGAATTAATTTGTTTTAGTTTTTTTGTTACTCTTAACAACTGACATTTTTCTGGGTGGAAAGACATGCTCCAATTTGATTCCCATTTCTGTAATTCATCTAATTCTCTTTGTAAAATATCTGTGTCTTGTGTTGTTTTTATTGTTCTATATATTATGCAATCGTCTGCAAATAATCTGACTTTTGTTCCTGAACTAATGCAATTTGGTAAATCATTTATGTAAATTAAAAATAGTAGTGGACCCAAGACTGTTCCTTGAGGTACACCTGAGTTTACTGTTATTGGTGTTGATTTAGAGCCATTTATTATTACAGTTTGTTCTCTCCCTATCAGAAAATCTTTAATCCACTGATGCAGTGGACCGTTAATGCCGAAATATTTTAATTTTTTAAGCAAACTATGGTGGTGAACTTTGTCAAAAGCCTTGGAAAAATCTAGTAAGATAGCATCTATTTGTTCACTATTATCTAAACCTTTTGAAAAATCATCAATTAGTCCTATTAGTTGTGTTTCACATGATCTATATTTCCTAAAGCCATGTTGGTATGGGGTGAGGACATTATGTTTGTCTAAGTGGTTTATGATATTGCTACATATTATGTGTTCTAGTATTTTACATGTGATGCTGGTAAGTGATACTGGTCTGTAGTTTCCTGGATCAGATTTTTCTCCTTTTTTAAATAGGGGGGTGACATTAGCTTCTTTCCAGTCCTTTGGTACTCTGCCCTGGTTAAGCGATGCTTGAAAGAGTATTTTGAACACTGGGGCTAGCTCATTGCTTAGTTCTTTGAGTAATCTAGCTGGAATACCATCAGGTCCAGACGCTTTATTTAGTTTGGTGTTGGCTAATAGTTTTTTAATTCCATTTTCTTGTACTACTAAATCTTCTATGTTGTCTACTTGGTTCAAATTAAGAAATATGTCTTTGTCTCCTGGGGCTGAGAATGCTGATGCAAAGTATTTGTTTAGGATGTTTGCTTTAGTTTCATTATCATTATGTATTATGTTATGTTCATCTTTTAATGGCGCTATGCCTGTTGTTTCCATTTTCTTAGACTTAATGTATGACCATAGGTTTTTGTTGTTATCTTTAGATATTACATTGTTTATGTATTCACTCTGCAGCTGTCTGCTTACTTTTTGGGTTAGGTGTTTAATTTTTATATACTTTTTGTAAACTCTTTCTGCCTTGGTTGCTTTAAATTTTCTATATAGGTTTTCCTTCTGTTTACAAAGCTTCTTTAGTCTATTATTAAACCAGCATTTATTTATTTTGTTTGATGTGTATTTAGTTGGTATATGATTTTCTATAATGCTTTTAAGATGGTTTTTAATTAAATTCCAGAGGTCATCGACTGGTTGGTTAATGTCTTTTTCTAATAAGAATGTTTGTTGAAAGTTTAATGCAGCTTGGTGTAGTTGTGTTAGGTTACATTTATTCCAGAGTAAGATTTTTCTTTTGGTTTTTGTATTGGCTACTGCTTTTATCTGACTGTGTATTTTTATGATCTCATGGTCTGATAGACCAGGGATAATATCATAATCAACTACTAATCCAGGTCTGTTGGTTAAGAAGAGATCTAATGTGTTGTTTAATCTAGTTGGCTTTTTAATGATTTGATCTAAACTTAGGTTGTGTAAAGTTTCTATGAAAAGCTCATTTATGTCCTTAAGGTTTTGGTGTTTATCTATGGTTAGTGTTTTCCAATTTATATCAAACAAATTCCAGTAAAAAATTATCTCAAAATTATGAGAAAATTTAAGTCAATGTGATTTGTTATTGTGCCGACCCTATGCTATCCTCGTAGATATTACTTTATCACCAGAAATATGTCTCTTGGCTCCAAAAAGAAAACTACTCTGAAATTAGGTAGTTATAGATATATGAATACAAAGAGACCTGTTTTTTTTTGACACTGTACGTACTAGCCTAAATGTTCCCCCCTCAGCCTCACGTTCCACATTCAGAAAGAAATAGTGGGTCAGAATTATGTTTTTTCTGAAGTATTTTTAATTTGGGGGGGGGGGGGGGACTCTCAATTTTCAATCTTGGTTCATGTTGAAACGTTGCACCAATAATGCAATATTTCTAGAGAGATATAAATCAATAAAATTAATAAAAAGACAACAACAACAACCAATTAGTTAGTGGTAATTTATAAATCTGTTGGGGAAATTTTCTAATATATACATGTATGGCTATAAATGAGGAGTTCTTTCCCTTAGATAATCTCTTCTTAGTATCTCTGTATATTTCGCTTGGTTTCAACGAGAATTTTTTGACACATAAAGTTTAATATCATTTTTGTTGTTCATTTGAGACACTACAATCACTAGATGATGGGCAAAAACCAAAAAGAACACGATTCTTTGCAAGTGGTAAACCAGTCTACAGGTCCTCACTGAATAGCAGTGTTCTAGAAGATCCTCTGGACCTAGATGATTAGTCAATCATTGTAACTCAAGCCATGTATATGTATATGGCTCCTTCTGTCTCGGAAGCTATGTATACATTTAAAGTCTGTGGCATTTTACGTCTTGAGAGACGATCTTTTCCCTTTGCAACTTCTTGTGTGACTTAAGAAGCCAATCCTTGATACACAGCTGCGATCGCAGGGGCATATGTAATCACCAGTCGTCGTTGCATTTTCATCCTTCTTTCTGCTTCTGTTGTGTATCACATTTGCTATCCGTGACCCTTCCCTTATGCTCTCTCTCCATGTGGATCTATCCAGTGCCACTTCTTTACAGCTGCTTGTGTTGATTTTGAAGAGCTTCATGTCGCGTTTGCAAACACCCGTATAACGTAAAAGTGGGCGACCAGCGGCTCCTCTGCCTTCTATTAGATCGCCATGCAGAATGTCCTGTGGAAGTCGACCTACTAGCATTCTACGAACGGGGCCAAGCCAGCCAAGGCATCTGCTGCTGATAACAGAGCGGATGTCCTGGCACACTGCTCATCGTAGCACTTCCTCATTGGTTTTCTTATCTTGCCACCTTATTTTAAAGATCCGCCTTAGGCACCGGAGGTGGGAGACATTTAGCTTTTTTTCTTGCCATGAGTAGATTGACCATGTTTCACTTCCGTATAGCAAGGTGCTCAACTCTCAGGTCCGGTAGACTAGGGCTTTAGTACTGTTAGTCAGCAGTATGTTGTCCCAGACTTTTTTCTGCAACCGTGACATAGTGTCCATTGCCTTGGCTATCCTGTTGTTAATGTCTTTATCCAGTAGAGTGTTGTTGGATGTAATGTCTACATTTAAAGTATTGCTACAATTATCTTTCATACCTTAATATTTCCATTTTTTAAGGGTTATTTCTGCAAAGAACTTACAGAGAACTAGAATCAGAAATAAAGACTCGCCATCATCAAGAGACTTTAGCGACAACTATGGCTTTGCTTCCGATGAGAAATACGAGACAGCTCAAGACCAAGAGGATGCCTCTGATTTTCAGGCAAATCAATATTATCAAAATAGGCGAACAAGTCTCTGCATGAGCTGGAAAACGAAGTGGATGATAAAAAAATATCAGTTTCACCGAACACATCTCCAGAGTACATTATATACTATTCGTAGCATAAATTAGTAATATATCAACAAAAGCATTTCTTTTAATTGTTTCTTCAAAGAACCAGAATAAAAAATATTACAACAGTTAATCTATATATATATAACTGCTCTGGTGTTTATTTTTATTGTTTTGGTTAAATTTATATATATTTATATATATTTGAAAGTAAAAAAAAAAGTTCAAAATACTAATGTTCAAAGGAGAAAATAAATGAAACCTGTTTATTATGTGAAATCTATTGTATTTTAAGGTTTAAAAGGAGACTGATGTCCAATGTCCACCATTAAATTGATGTTTTCTTGATCTTGTCTAGTGCTGTTGTTGTTTTTTTTTAAATCAAATAAATCTTAGGTGTATGACTCTGTATCATATGATTATATCCGTGTCATTAGGATTTATTTTGCATTATGTCTAAAGCTTTACGCTTTGGAGTTGTTGGCCTTTTTGCTGTCTACGGAATTCAAGAACATACCTCAATTAAATTGACAATCTGAAAAAATATTCCCATTCAAAGACATAACATGTACCTCACTTAAATGGACAATCTAATAAAATATTCCCATCAAAGACATAACATGTACCTCACTTAAATGGACAATCTGATTAAATAGTCCCAATCAAAGACATAACATGTACCTCACTTAAATGGACAATCTGATTAAATAGTCCCAATCAAAGACATAACATGTACCTCACTTAAATGGACAATCTGATAAAATAGTCCCATTCAAAGACATAACATGTACCTCACTTAAATGGACAATCTGATTAAATAGTCCCAATCAAAGACATAACATGTACCTCACTTAAATGGACAATCTGATAAAATAGTCCCATTCAAAGACATAACATGTACCTCACTTAAATGGACAATCTGATTAAATAGTCCCAATCAAAGACATAACATGTACCTCACTTAAATGGACAATCTGATTAAATAGTCACAATCAAAGACATAACATGTACCTCACTTAAATGGACAATCGGATTAAATAGTCCCAATCAAAGACATAACATGTACCTCACTTAAATGGACAATCTGATTAAATAGTCCCAATTAAAGACATAGTGTATACCAGTGATGCCCAAAATACTGCCCGCGGGCCACATCCGGCACGCGACGTGGCTCCATCCGGCCCGCCGAAACGTTGGCAAAAAAAAAGTGTAGAAAATCCCCTCTCATAAAAGAAACTGGAACTGGTTGACTTACGAAACTAAACATCCCTGTTTGACTACTTTTCCGGTGATTCAGTTAACAGATTTCTACTCTGTGTTGCTTGCAGAATCATTTCTAACTCTTCGAAAACAAGCGTTAATGATGATAACAATAATTACTTATTCGTGAGAACAAAATCTTTTCAGTGATGAATCGGGTGACACCCATAATAAGTAATCGTCTCACTAACGAACATACACCGGAACGGACTCGGGGCTCCAACTCGGCTTGTAATCTATGCAGCCGGATATTTCAAAGTTGGTTAAGGATAAACTTTCATGAATCAATGTAAGCAGTAGATTCAATGGTTTCTATTAAAAATGTTTTTTGGTGTTTTTTTTTGTTTTTTTTATTGATGTGGCCCACGGCTTCACTGTCTAAAATTAAAATGGCCCGCCGACCGAATAAGGTTGAGCATCACTGGTGTATACTATAGTTATATAGACCAGTAAACAAGACAATGATACACTTATTTTATTATGCAAGGACATTGGCACCCATTAAACGACAGTTACATCCGATCTAGATAAACTGGTCGTCTGATCTCTGATGATGGTCAGCTACAGGGAATAGAGTGTTCACTTTCAGACATTGCGATCTATGGGGCAGATGATGTAAAGGCCATCTGCTTCTGTTGCTCATGGTTAACGAGGGTGTCATGTGGCCAGCGCAACGACAAACCGCCTTTACTTTTCCCTAACTAATGTCAGGTACCCATTAGAGCTGGGTGGCTTTAAAGGCGCCCAAGGATCCAGAAATTAAAAATCCCAGTCTTCACCAGGATTTGAACCCGGGACCCTTGGTTCGGAAACCCCCCAGCCAACACGCCTTTACCGAGAAGTATAAAGAATAATAATTCATAAAGTGTGTGTGCGTGCGCGCGTATTTTGCGTCTGTGAATGCTGTTCGAGTATGAAACCTTACTACTATTGTCATAGTAGTAACACTGAGATGGACGATTGTAGTCAAACCTGCAAATCTCCATCTATTTAGACCAGTGATTCCCCCAGGGGTCTACGAAGACTTCCAAGGGGTCTACGAAAGTGAAAAGGTAAATTGGGGGTCTATGAGATGTCCATGGGGGTCTATGACTTTAATTTTCACACCCTATTTATGTAACTATTTCAAACACTAATAAATTATTTGTACCTTAGTTATAAATATATTTTTTCTAATCAAAAGTAAAATAGTTGTATTTCATTTCAATACTAATCTATATAAGTAGTTTTTTCTACATGTAGCTAATGTTTAACAAAAAGAAATCTTGATTTTAAAGTGTTGATTATTTATTTCCTTGTTAAATAAGCAGTTGTCTATAATAAGAGCCTTTTTATGACCATATGATACCAATTACACTGGAGCATTATTTGAGACGACGATGCCACCCTGATAAAAAGAAAAAGGTGAGAACAAATTTCAGAATAGACTCACAACATCTTTCTTCAACATCCTATAGAAAAGTTGGTGGTTTGTGAGCGTCTTACAAGATCTCTATACCAAGAGCCAAATACGGAATCAAACTATAGATAAAACATTGATTTTACCAGCCCTTGAAGTACTTTTAAAAACTGTTTTACACAAACCGTCATCTGATATTATGAAACGAATTTCTTTAAGTAACACTACAGTTCAAGGGCACATCGGTGGGATGAGCATTAAAGCTGCAAACTGTCTGATGGTTTGCAGCTCCATATTTTTCCCATATATTTCCAGTGCTGACCCACGAAACCTTTCCCATGTTTGGGTGTATAGCTGCAAAGCAGCTGAGGTTTGAATTCTATTTTCCTTCGGCAAGCCAAGGCTAATGAGTCCCTCCTGCCCGAAGCTTGCTGGTTTAGGCGCCAGTAACTCACCTTTGCCCCTTCTCCTGTTAGTGAAAACAGCTCCGAGGGCCGAATATTTGAGCCAGACGTGAAAGATCAAGAAATACACGAGAAACTCTTTGTGAAAACTTTTACAATAATACATAGGGCAAATTAATGAATAAATATTTAATGTTGAAGTACTACTTCATGGAACAACAAATTCCTATGTGAAACAATATCCGTAAAAACGGTTGATGAACATGCAAAAAAAAACAACATTTCTAATGTGTTTGGTGATTCCAGCAATACATATTAATTGTTATTTTAATAGGTTTAAATTTGAATTATATCTGTAAAAAAAAAGATAGATCTCTCTAACTTATGATGTAGCTTTACAAGACTTTTTCACTCTTCGACTCACTGCAGTTAGAAATTAGTTTTAAAAATTAGTTTATGAATGTTCAAAAATGCAATATAAGTTAAGCAGGGGGTCTACCGAAAACCAGAAAATATGGCAAGGGGTCTACAGAACAAAAAAGTTTGGGAACCACTGATTTAGACCAATAATATTATCTTATTTTATATTATCATAACAAGCAAGCATTTTGGTATATTCAGTGTACAGAATAAAACAAATGTTGATAAGCTTGTTGTCCAAACATTTCAATGTTTAAGTTAATTGTCGCACACTTCTTACCACAGCAGAATCATTTTAAAGCGTTAGTACAGTCAAGGCTTGGCTTCTGAATCTGAGGTTCGAATCTCGGTGAATACAAAGATTTTGTTTGTGAGAAAGTAAAGGCGGTTGGTCGTTGCGCTAGCCACATGACGCCCTGCTCGTTAACATCGTCTATTCTATAGACCTCATGGTCTGAAAGGGGATTACTTACTTATAACCAGTAGAGTCATGCCCCATCGTCTTCTACATGAGTTTGGTAGGGAAATAACAAGGACTATACTTACAGTGATACTATGAAGTCGTGTTATATTCAAACACATTTATTTAAGAACAGTCGCCCTTTAAGCGATACAAAACTTTCCTAAAATAAGCATCACAAGTTGGATAAGCGCCCATCCCTCATCGATCCACTAAAATAGGGTAAAAAGAAATGTATTTGATATTTATGTCAATTTAATGCCCATTTAGTCGCCCCTTACGCAACGTCGCCCTCGGCGGATGTGCCATCTCCTTGATGCCAGTGATCTCAGTAGCCTTTTCCCACACCATTTAAAAAAAAAGTTTTTATATAGCCCTAGCTTTCGTGCTTGTAGCATGCTTAAAGTGCTGTGGTCCAATCTCATTTGAGGACCAGTGGGGGAAGGGGGTACCTCGGAGAAGGTTTTCCGTGCTGCCTTTAGGCGCTCAGTAAACACAACTCTGCTCGAGTCGGGTTTCGACTCTCGAGTCTTCTTGATAGGTAGCCAGTGCCAGGCTCAAGCGTACTTAGCCTCACATTAAAATTGAAATAAAAATATTAAAACCCATGTTTATTTTTTGGCGCATTTTACAGTTTGATAATTAAATTATTAGGTCTACCCCGTCATCCTATTAACAACTAACCTTGCAGACATCTTTGAGGCCCTAAACATCCCTGAGAGATTTTCGTTCCCTGTCATACAGTAGTCCTGTTGCAGATCCACCAAAACATCTGAAAATTCTCCAATGGACACTCTGGCTTCCCTTTTCATCCATTTCGATCCTGACAGAGTCTTTTTTAAAAAATAATATCAAAATAAAATACGCACGCCAAGAGTTGCAATGACATGGAGGCAAATACGAAGAAAGCGCAAACAAGGACGTCCTCGTATAACCTGACGCCACACTTTCAAGTAGGACCTTACAGTAGTGGACACCAGGTGGGAGGAGGCTTCAGACATTGCTAGTGACAGATCTTTGTGGAGACTGCATGCGCCAAACTATACGGAAGGATCGAAGTCTCCATAAGACCTACAAGCTACAGCTGTGACTATACGGAAGGATCGAAGTCTCCATAAGACCTACAAGCTACAGCTGTGACTATACGGAAGGATCGAAGTCTCCATAAGACCTACAAGCTACAGCTGTGACTATACGGAAGGATCGAAGTCTCCATAAGACCTACAAGCTACAGCTGTGACTATACGGAAGGATGGAAGTCTCCATAAGACCTACAAGCTACAGCTGTGACTATACGGAAGGATGGAAGTCTCCATAAGACCTACAAGCTACAGCTGTGACTATACGGAAGGATGGAAGTCTCCATAAGACCTACAAGCTACAGCTGTGACTATACGGAAGGATGGAAGTCTCCATAAGACCTACAAGCTACAGCTGTGACTATACGGAAGGATGGAAGTCTCCATAAGACCTACAAGCTACAGCTGTGACTATACGGAAGGATGGAAGTCTCCATAAGACCTACAAGCTACAGCTGTGACTATACGGAAGGATGGAAGTCTCCATAAGACCTACAAGCTACAGCTGTGACTATACGGAAGGATCGAAGTCTCCATAAGACCTACAAGCTACAGCTGTGACTATACGGAAGGATGGAAGTCTCCATAAGACCTACAAGCTACAGCTGTGACTATACGGAAGGATGGAAGTCTCCATAAGACCTACAAGCTACAGCTGTGACTATACGGAAGGATGGAAGTCTCCATAAGACCTACAAGCTACAGCTGTGACTATACGGAAGGATGGAAGTCTCCATAAGACCTACAAGCTACAGCTGTGACTATACGGAAGGATGGAAGTCTCCATAAGACCTACAAGCTACAGCTGTGACTATACGGAAGGATCGAAGTCTCCATAAGACCTACAAGCTACAGCTGTGACTATACGGAAGGATCGAAGTCTCCATAAGACCTACAAGCTACAGCTGTGACTATACGGAAGGATCGAAGTCTCCATAAGACCTACAAGCTACAGCTGTGACTATACGGAAGGATCGAAGTCTCCATAAGACCTACAAGCTACAGCTGTGACTATACGGAAGGATCGAAGTCTCCATAAGACCTACAAGCTACAGCTGTGACTATACGGAAGGATCGAAGTCTCCATAAGACCTACAAGCTACAGCTGTGACTATACGGAAGGATCGAAGTCTCCATAAGACCTACAAGCTACAGCTGTGACTATACGGAAGGATCGAAGTCTCCATAAGACCTACAAGCTACAGCTGTGACTATACGGAAGGATCGAAGTCTCCATAAGACCTACAAGCTACAGCTGTGACTATACGGAAGGATCGAAGTCTCCATAAGACCTACAAGCTACAGCTGTGACTATACGGAAGGATCGAAGTCTCCATAAGACCTACAAGCTACAGCTGTGACTATACGGAAGGATCGAAGTCTCCATAAGACCTACAAGCTACAGCTGTGACTATTTATTTATTTGGAAGGAAAAGACGAAAAAAGGATTCAAAAATAATGTCCAGAGATCAATGGGTGGGGCCTTTCAGTCATAGTCATAGTCATGTGACTCAGGGTGGGGCCTTTCAGTCATAGTCATAGTCATGTGACTCAGGGTGGGGCCTTTCAGTCATAGTCATAGTCATGTGACTCAGGGTGGGGCCTTTCAGTCATAGTCATAGTCATGTGACTCAAAGACAAATAAGAATGGGGAGTGACAAGAGTCCAACTAACTGTCAAACAGACTCAAAGAGAGGTGCAGATTTAGGAGGTAGGTCTCTTTTTCTAAAAGCCGACAAATTAATCGTGATTAGAAAATACATGTGGTATTTAAGAACCGATAAATTAATCTAGATTTAAATATAGACTATATGTAGTACTTAAGAATCGACAAATTATTTAAGATTAAAGTATAAATTTAGAGATAGACACCTCATTATCTTATTAGAATAGCTAATCTGATCCGTTATTCATCTAGATCTAGATTAACATCAAAAGGCAGAGTCCCCTCTATTGACATTATAAAAGTCATGATTCTGTTTTTAAACAGAGGATTAAAATAAGTAGCTTAATTTATAAAGCTCTAGAAATCATTAGCATGGCTTTACATTTTATAAACTTCCTTCAAAAGATTGGAAATAGAGATTTTTTTGGTTTCGATGCTTAAGTAATAAAAACATGGCTTCTATATGTGAGTGGTAAGCTAAGTCTAGGGATATATGTTTCAACGCTGGTCGTTTTGGCGCTGACCTTCTAGGCGCCAAAAGTTCTAAAGCCAGGAAAAAAAGCAACAGATCTATCTATTTCTTATAAACATTTTTTCAAAGCTTATATCAACTCACTCTGTGTCTTGTAGAACGTGTCTACACGTTATTTCTCCCATACCCATTCTCGGAACAAAATTTAATAAAATACTATGAAAGACACAAAGATAAAGGCACATTCCTCGTCCCATATGCTAAGCCAAATTTGTACAAATACTCCTTATTCCCTAGTGCTATTAGAGCATGGAATGGGTTGCCTGAGCTAGCCAGGAAAACCATTGACTTGGCAGAATTTAAGTCATTGATTAATATGCAAGATTAAATGCATGACGCGTAGGATGTAATCATCTTCTTTTTTGAATTAACGTCTGTATATATAAGATAAGATAAGATCAAGTTGAAACCTCGCACAATTATTCATTAGCACAGACAAAATATGAATCAATACAAAAATGTAAACAATTATTCAATTAATTACTGGTAGTAAATTTTTTTTTTTGATGCCTACAAGGGAAACTAATTAGTAAGTATTCTTCAATTATTGACAACGTTATTACTGCCTTCTGAATTCTCTGACAAAGTTGATACTTTCAATAATTATGTATTGTACCTAACAAAACAATAATGCCCAACTAGTCAAGTAATTATTGGCAATTGATTAGTTTCTATAATATCAAATAAGGGAAAATACTTGTATATTATTGAAAGATATAGTTTTAAGGGCGGAGTTCTTTCCCTTTAAATAAGCTTGTTTTTTTTTTTTAAATGGGATTTTTAAAAAATATTTTGCTTGCTTTTTTTTTTTTTTTAATATTATCCCTCTGCCTACACGTTTTTTTTTTAAATTTAATTGGCTAAAACTCTTTGCAAGTGATACCCCAGGCTTGTCAATTATGCACAAGAGAAATAGTATTTACGCTTGACACAGTCTGACCCCTATATCTAACAGTCGCCAAGAGGATGACTCTACTTTCAAATCTCTTATTTCCCCCATCCCGTTGATATTGGAATGACCGGTTACCTGAAGGTCACTTCTCCCGGGAGCCCTAAAAAAGGAAATTCAAAACCCTAGTCTTCTAAGTCTAGCTCTAAAGGACCTGGTCATTAGAATATTATTGTGTTTGATAGTGAATAAGGGAAATAGCATGTAAATTATTGATAAATATAGTTTTAAGGGCAAAGTTCTCCACCTTTAGATAAGCTTCATTTTTGTTTCTAAAGATTTTTGTGTATTTTGCTTGTTATATTATTAATGGGAAAAAATTGCCCACCATACAGACCACCATGCAGCCCACAAGCCCACCATACAGCCCACTCACAGGCGTATATATTTTTTTTGGTAATAAATTTTTTTATTTCGCTTCATTTTAAATTTAAATTTCCTTAATAAATATGCACGACTATGAAATCATTGTAAAAAAAAAACAACAAACAAAAAACCCAGCAACCAATCCTACTTGAAAGTCATGAATTTTGGAAACTAATCAAAACAGTGTTACAACAGGGATCTACTGGTACATTGGAAAACACGACAACGAGGTGTACGAGACCAAAAAAAGATTGGAGAACCACTGCTCTGTACCATTGTTCACACTGACTGTCCCCAAACAAGTGTTTTCTGATTTTTGTACATTTTGATTTGCGCCACCAACTTGATCAGAGAATGGGTGCGGGAGAAATAACGTGCTCAAACGTATATATGGAAATTGTGTTCCATTCACTGCATGCATGTACTATTAATTGATACTTAAGTCATAGTAAAAATATATTTTTTTTACCTTTTCATTATCCAATCAAGCTGAAACTGTGAACTTAAGCTCGTACACCTTGACTACAGATTTAGTCACGATTTCAGAAAGATTACTTGATTGATTATTGCATTGATTAGTTGTTTTGTTTTTGTTGTTGTATTTTTGTTAATTTGTTGTTGATTATCTTCTTATCTTATCTTATATAATACAGACGTTACTTTAAAAAAGAAGATGATTACGTCCTACGCGTCATGCATTTAGTCATGCATATTAAGCAAATGACTTAAACTCCGCCAAGCCATTGGGTTTTCTGGCTAGCTCAGGCAACCCATTCCATGCTCTAATAGCACTAGGGAAGAAGGGACTCAAGAGAACTAACATAATCATCATCATCATCACTCATTTGAGTGCCTCATGGAACGTAGGGCCTCGACAAAAACACGCCACTCTCCACGGTCTCTTGCTAGTTTTTTGATGGTGTCCCAGCTCTTTCCGGTCCTCTCGGCTTCCTCTAGTATACTGCGTCGCCATGTTCTTTTTGGTCTTCCTCTGCGTCTTGTTCCCTGGGGGTTCCACTCTAAGGCCTGTCTAGCTCTGTTGTTGGTATCTTTTCTAAGGGTGCGACCAATCCATCTCCACTTCCTCTATAAGATCTGCACTTCTATATTTTTCTGCCCATTCATCTCCCACAGTTTGGTGTTTTCTACTTTGTCTTACCAGTGTATTTTTAGGATATTTCTCAAGCACCTGTTGATGAAGGTCTGTACTTTTGTTTTGTTGTCGCTTCAGTTGTTCTCCATGTTTCAGAACCATACAGTAGGACAGCCTTGACATTAGAGAACTAACAATTTCCATTTATTTTTACCGAACATCAAAAATATCCTTCAATAGGATCGTTGTCATGCCAGGATAAGACAATATTATTATTTATTTGAGGAAAAAGTAGGAATTATAGACTTATGTATTAGATATATATATATATATATATTAGATCTAGACTGGAAACAAATTCATATCGATTCACAGACGTGATCGAGAGGCTAAGTGTAACTTGGCTTGGCTTGGCTACCCAGAAGGGGGCTCGAGGTTTGACACCCGACTCGGTCAGAGTTGTGTTTACTGAGCGCCTAAAGGCAACACGGAAAACCAACTCCTAGATGCACCCTTCCCCCCCCCCCCCCCCCCCCCCCAACTGGTCCACAAGTGAGATTGGACCATAGCGCTCTGAGCATGCTATAAGCATGAAAGTAGCGCTATATAATATATATATATATATATATAGATTTTTATGTACGTAACTAATGTGAGCTTGCGCTCCTAGATCTAATTTAATTTATATTATTTACATAGGCCAGGGCTATGATGTTTGTTATTTAGTGTCCTTTTTAATTTATATAGTTCAGTGCTGATTATTTTGTAGTTTCCGCTATTTATAACTTTCTGCTAGTTTTAGTCTTTTTGTTATTTGTGTTTTACCCGTAGAGGAAAAGTAGTTTTTAAAATAGTTAACTAGCCTTGGAGCTGTGGATGTTATTTTCTATTTTTTGTCCCAGGTTAGTTCTGCTTATTTTTGTCTTTGGCATTAGTGTTGAAATAGTTGTTATTTTTTTATATCAGTTTATGTGCAGGTCTGTAAACGGTATAGAGCCCCCCATATGAGTTTAGAATAGAAATAACTTTTTATCTTCTTTTTGTATTTTTATAGGATTTAAATTTTAAGATTCTCTTTTTAATGCTGTTTAATTTGGTATATAATGTTGTGTAGTCCGTGTCTGTAGTAATTTTCTAGGTTTTATTGTTGTGTACGGCTAGGTACAAATTAGGGATATAGGTAGTCCAGTTTAGTTTTAAATAATTAGTGTGACGTCATGCTCTCCGATACGTTCGCGCTGACCAGTTATAGCTGGCTCCGGGACCACGTTGAATTCTTTTTGTCTCGACCAGTGGTCAGTGCGGACAGTGGTGTTTGTGTAGAGTTAGTTTTGTGTAGTGCTATTTCGGCTGGGACCGCCTGTAAGTTGTAAATTGTTTTTATTTTTGCTTTCTTTTATTGTATTAGTATTGATTGTTTCTGCATCTATTGCTATAGTCTAGATGCAGACTGATTAGTTTAGTGGCGTCACTGGCTAGTTAATTAGCCATGATTGCCTCTGATGGAGCCGGAAGCTCTGTAGATTTGGTTAGTGTCACCCAATTGCCCCCGCCTTAGTGCTTTTGCTTTTCTATACTATGTCTAGGTGTAAATATTTTATTATTTTGTTTTCTATGTAATTTTATTATTTTTTTATTGTTAGGATAACCACTCCATTTAAGTTGGCGGTTTGTCCTTCTTTTTAATGTAAAAGATGGCTGCGGCCTAAGTGTCGCTGTCATGGCGGCTTGTTTAGTGTTAATAGTATCATTTAGATCTAACTTGTGTCTATTGTGGTCTAGCCTGACCTGTGTTGGTCGTGGCTGATATTGCTTTTATTAGCTACATGAGGTAATTGAAATTACCTCATGCTTGTATGTGCTAGACTAGGACTAGGTCTAGTTCATATTTATTTTTTTATTTATCATTATTTCTTATGTTTATAATTGCAGGCTATAATTCCTGCCAAACTGCATAGCTGCTACTGCATAGCTGCTACTGCATTGCTGCTGTATTGTTACTGCATAGCTGCTACTGCATTGCTGTCTGCCTAACTGTCTGCCACAGTTATTACTGTATTACCCCCTTACTGTATTACTGCATAGCTGTCTGCTGTAGTTCTCAGTTACAATAGTTTATTGTTTTGTAGGTTATTTTAGTGGTTTATTGTCTTGTAAGGTATCTTGGTGGATTTTGGGGAATCAGGTTAACTAGTGGTTTTATTTGGGTTTGGTTTGTTGGATAGTGATTGTAGTTGTAATAGTATAAATTAAGTAGAGTTGATTAGTCGTTTAGTTTTTTGTTTATCTATTTGTTTACGTATATTTTCTTTTGCACATATATTTTTATTGATTTGTTTTTTCCTCGTGTAAATAAAGTGTATATAAGTTCATTTTAATCTTAGTTTGTTTTTGAGTTAGCTAGTTTAGTTTAGTTTAGTTTGCTTGTGCTGTCTGGTTGCTTAGGCTACTATAGCCCCTTGGTCACCATACCGAGGTGCACAGATTGGGCCCACCCAGTAGAGCTACCATCTGCCTACTGTAAAATGAACAAATGTTGAGCAGCAAGTAACACAAAAAAGGAGGCCTCACTCAGGTAGCGCCACCCTGACCTGCTCACACTAATTTTCAAGCTCCAATCAATCTTTTCTGTCATAGAAAAATAATGATCTATAGTTTTCAAAGTTTAGAAATAATGCATAATCATTTCTCGGATTTTCTTTAGAATAGGCTATTAATCACAGAGCTATATATTCACGCTAATATTTAAAGCAATTTCCATTTAGTTTCCGTTGAGATAATGTTTCAAAAATCCTTGATCGAAATAATTCATGTCTGTTGATTTAAATCATCTTATGTACATTTCAATAGTTTGATTCCCTCGATCCTTCTAGATTATAGATCTAAACATTGCCAGATAATAATTAAGAGAAGAGAGTACTTCTATTGTTGATGTCCAATAACTAGATCTATATCTAAACATTCAATTGTATGTTACATAGGTTAGGGTTGGAAACAACAACTTCACTTCTTATAACTTGTTTCAATTTTAAAAAAAAAAATCACATTTTTTGTAGTTTTAAAAGATGTCCACGTCCAATCTAGATACAATATATGGTCTTTTGAGGAAGTTGTTTTTCTGTTGTTTATTGTTTCGTTTCCTAATACTGGAAGATCACAGGTGTTCTATTAGTTTTTGAGCAATGTCACTGAATGCTGAATGGGGATTTCCACGATGAGCTAAACCAGAGGTTCTCAAACTTTTTGAGCCAGGGACTCCTTTGTGTAGCCCACGGGCCCTTAATTGAAAAAGCTGTCTATGATAAATGCTAATTATATAAGTAACAAATGTTGTTCCAAAAAGTTATATGTAGATTATAAATTTTGTTTAAAATAAAATAAAAAAAAACAATAATGACTTGGATAATGTGGATGCTATTAATGAGAATATATTCGGCCGGATCAGTGAGCACAAATCTCTAGTCTTTTATTTGTGATGCGTTTCATTACGTCCATTAATCCACGTTGTACCAAATGACAAGACGACAAAGCAGTCAACAACTTGTTACACTGATCCATAATAAATGATATCTTCTTACCTCTTATATAATACAGACGTTACTTCAAAAAAGAAGATGATTACGTCCTACGCGTCATGCATCTAGCCATGCATGTTAACCAATGACTTAAATTCTGCCAAGTCACTGGTTTTCCTGGCTGATTCAGGCAACCGATTCCATGCTCTAATAGCACTAGGGAAGAAGGAGCGTTTGTACACATTTGTCCTAGCATATGGAACGAGGAATGTGCCTATATCTTTGTGTCTTTCTGAGTATTTTATTAGATTTTGTTTTTCTAAATTTAGTGATCTTACTAACGGTCTTACTTTAGTCAAATTTGAATTTGCTTTTGTTATGAATCTCACTGTTCTATTTTGTGTCTGTTCCAGTTGCTTAATATTTTTTTGAGTTGAGGGGTCCCAAACAAAAGATGCATATTCTATTATTGGCCAAACTAAGGTTATATAACTTTTAGTTTTATGTTCTTATTTGATTTAGAGAAATTCATTTTAATAAACCCTAATGCTTTTTTTAAATTTTTTGATAGTTTTATTCATAATGGGGTTTCATATATATAAATTTAGAATATGTTTTGGTAATTGTGATGTCCCTTGTTTAACATTGGTTTAATCTTTAAGTTCTTCGGTTGTGAAGATTTCAATAGGCTGCTCCTGCATTAGTGTGCAATCATCTGTGAATGGGATCTAAGTTTGTCCACGCGCTAAAGGGTTCAATAGTTCATATATATTTAGTTATGAATATCCAATTAAACTTTTTTGTTATCGAAATCTTTGGTTTAGGTCACCATAAAATAAAACTTAATAGACATTAAAGAGTAGTAACGAGCGAGTTGATTAGTATTCAAATAATCTGATCAGATAAACTGGCTTTTACTGAAGAAGTTTTTAAAAAATTTTAGACAGTTCTCATCTTTCATCTTGCGAACTCCAGGGGTCCGAGAACCACAGTTTGAGAATAACTGAACTAAGCAAGATCAAGATATATATATATATATATATATATATATATATATATATATATATATATATAGAGAGAGAGAGAGAGATAGATAGATAGATAGATAGATAGATAGATAGATAAAGAGAGAGAAAAGACATATTGCCAACCATATAGAAGTTATCAAAATGAGAGCTTAAAAACAATTTCACAACTTTGTACATATGGCACAATTCATCCAAACTACCACTGACAAACACATTATTAACCTTTCTATTAGTTATGGATTTACATAAGCACATAACAGTATAAAAATAATGTTCTTGACCAGTCTACACATTTCTATGTCAATCGTTAAGACTTCTTTCTTTCTTTTTTTTTAATCACGGGAGATAACTCAAATTATGTTCACCCAGATGTCAAATCAGACGTGGAGTTGTATTTTCATACCAGTGAGGTAAATGATTACATTTCTAAGAAGGAAAAAAAAAGCCAACACATCCAAAGTGTAGGGCTCCAGAAATAGTTCCTAACAAATTACATCAATACCGACAAACCACATGACAACTAAACTTTACTTAGAAGATTTACTTTGGTATAAGAAAAAAAATACAAAAAACAACATCTTGATAGGATCAACAAAATAGATTTAATAGTGGACATCAGTAACTTATCTCTTATGTAGTTGAAATAACAATCATTTGAAAAAAACAATAATTTCAAATAACAATCATTTCAAATAACAATCATTTCTACACAATAAACAGATCGTCATGTGTCTATTTCCATTTGATCAACATCTCCGATCTCATCAAAAGGCTTTTAACTAACTATTCCATTGGAAGGAATAGTTCCACCTCCTGTTGAAACAATTCTTTTGTCAATTAATTCATCTTCGATCTCTTCAGAATGTCTTTGACTAAGTACTCCAGGTCCTGATCCATGTCCCACAATCCTTTTGCTAATCATTCCCCTTCCTATTTCATCAAATGAGCCAGTTCTCTGAGTTAATGAAGCAGCAATAACCCTAAAAACAAAGAAGTATCTAAGTAGAACAAATAATAATAACAATAACAATTATAAATCGCTACAGTAAAATGATCGATTAATCGAGTGTAAATATATTTTCAACCGCTGGTATAAAAGACCCGGTCTTATTCAATGAGAACCAGGAGGCTAAGGTATCACTTTAAAGGAAATCCTTCATATTTGCCCGAGATCGGCTGAAAGAAAACTCATTTTATTCACTAGAATGAAAATCTGATGTGGAACTTAATAAGCTTTAGTTATCATAAATTCGTTAAAAACAAGAAAAATGTGACACAACACAATATGGCATTTAAAACAAAATATTTATTAAAGATTCAACGCGAGACCAATAGTCAGAGTAGGCCTGAACACTGACCTTCAACGTCGCAACTTGTGGGCAGTGGAGACCAATAGCTCGTTGCCACGTCGTACAGACCTGTGACGACGCAACGAGCTTAACTGCACACAGGTTGCGACGTTGAAGGTCAGTGTTCAATAAATTCCTTTTGAGACCAGTAGATATATTGGGGTGATAAAGAAAAGCTCACCTCTTGCTCAAGAGATACGAGGATATCATGTGGCCGACACAATAACAAACTAAAGAAAAGCTCGCCTCTTTCTCAAGAGATACGAGGATATCATGTGGCCGACACAATAACAAACTAAAAATAGCTCGCCTCTTTCTCAAGAGATACGAGGATATCATGTGCCCGGCACAATAACAAACTAAAGAAAAGCTCGCCTCTTTTTCAAGAGCTACGAGGATATCATGTGCCCGGCACAATAACAAACCACGTTAACTTATTCTTATCATATACTGGTCTAACGGAATTGTTTTCGAACTCAAGATTCCCAATGTCTATATCTTATATACCCATAAATAGAACAGGCGTAAGACTTTTCTTACCCAATCAAAAGCAGCTTTAGAACACAGACAAGAAGAGCACGGTCCATGTTGGTTATGGCTTTGTAAACAATCTGACAAGAGAAACAGAAAGTCTATTTAGTTATATCTTCTAAAGCAAAAAATAAAAAAACGGGGGGGGGGGGGGGGGGGAGGAAGAATTAAAAAAAAACATGTATCAGCCCTGTTGTCTAAACAGCTGCCACAAAAATAAACGGACATTAAAGCCAAAAAAAACAACAACAAAAAAACAAATGGAGTACTTCTACCCTAAAACACCTGTATCACATTGGCAGTAGCTACTTCTACCCTAAAACACCTGTATCACATTGGCAGTAGCTACTTCTACCCTAAAACACCTGTATCACATTGGCAGTAGCTACTTCTACCCTAAAACACCTGTATCACATTGGCAGTAGCTACTTCTACCCTAAAACACCTGTATCACATTGGCAGTAGCTACTTCTACCCTAAAACACCTGTATCACATTGGCAGTAGCTACTTCTACCCTAAAACACCTGTATCACATTGGCAGTAGCTACTTCTACCATAAAACACCTGTATCACATTGGCAGTAGCTACTTCTACCCTAAAACACCTGTATCACATTGGCAGTAGCTACTTCTACCCTAAAACACCTGTATCACATTGGCAGTAGCTACTTCTACCATAAAACACCTGTATCACATTAGCAGTAGCTACTTCTACCCTAAAACACCTGTATCACATTGGCAGTAGCTACTTCTACCCTAAAACACCTATATCACATTGGCAGTAGCTACTTCGATAAACCAAAATGAAATAACTTTCGTTATTGAACAGATTTTTTTTTAGGGGCAACGATGAAGAACATAGACTTCTTTTGTCCTATGTATAGAAACTCTTCGTGCCAAAAACTATGGAGAGAAAAAAATTCCTAAATTCTTGTGGAAGTTAGCTCACAGACTATCTTGACATTCTTTTTACATTTAAATTTATAAACTAGTAATATAGTCATCGAAAAGTACATCGAAGTTTAATTTATTAAGCGCTGGTTGTGAGTGTGTTGGGGTTTCATGTGTGAATGTTGTTCCTATTTGCATCTATATTGATATTGTACAGTAGTTACGCCAGGGGTCTCAAACACGTGGCCTGCGGGCCACATGTGGCCCGTGAAACAATTTTGTGTGGTCTGCGGCCACGTCCGCGAATTTAAAAAAATTAGATAACATTAACAATGACCACATGTAACCCGTGAAATGATTTACAACTGCACAAATTAGTAACTGAGTGTCCGCCCACAAGCGAAGATTCTGTGAAGGCAAGCTTTGTTGTTAGCGAGATGATAGCAAAGGCCTCACAACCATTCACTAAAGGCCAGTTTGTAATTATCTGCCCCAAGAAAAAGAAACTCTTTGAAGGCATAAGTTTGTCTGCGAACACAGTTGCAAGCAGGATCCCCGAGTCAGCGACAAATATTCAACAGCAACTGATTGCCGGTGCAAAAGACTTTGTATCATAATTCATTACACTGGACTAGTCTACTGGTGTAACAGACACAGCATACTGTGCCGTATTCATTCGTGGGGTCGACGAAAACTTGAACATTGTTGAAGAGCTATTGGACTTACTACCCATGAAAGGAACGACAAATGGACTCGACGTGTTTCAAGAACTGGAAGCTTGTATTGACAGGTGTGGGCTACCGTGGGAAAAACTTGTTGCAGTGGCTACGGACGGTGCACCAGCAATGTGTTCTGAGAAGGTTGGTGTTGTTGGATTAATGGTAGAGAAACGGTATCAGCTCAGCTTGGCGAGACCTTTTGCAGCCATACACTGAATTCTGCACCAAGAAGCACTCTGTGGCAAAATGAAGAACGTGATGGACGTTGTCGTGAAGACGGTGAACTTCATACGTGCACGGGGTCTCAACCACAGTCAGTTTGTGTCATTTCTAGCTGATTTAGAAACGGAATACGGAGAGTTGCTTTATCATACGGAAGTCAGATGGTTGAGTAGTGGAAATGTGCTAGAGATTTTTTGAACTGAGACGGAAAATAGCATTGTTCATGGCATCATGACCGCATCATATCATTCAGATGCAAGCTGACTTTGTGGGCCACTCATCTGGCAGATGGAAACCTGGCTCATTTGTCTTTTCTACAGAGCATAACGGTTGAACCACAGCGCCTGAAAGACTACGTAGACATCCTCTCCAGACTACTGGAAGATTTTGAACACCGCTTTCAGCTATTCACTGCTCTCGAACCACAGTTTTTCCTTGTTGCCACTCCGTTCGCAGTTGACGTGAAAAACGTTCCAGAGGAAGTCCAGATGAAACTACTGGACCTGCAGTGTGACACTGTTCTAAAGCAAAAATACGCTGATGTTGGTGTTCCAGATTTCTACCAGTTTCTTCCCAGAGAGAAGTTTACAAACTTATTCTGCGCAGCTGCTAGAATTCTAGCGATGTTTGGGAGTACGTACGTTTGCTAACATTTTTTTCCAGAATGATCAACAAAACAGCATTACGATCAAGACTGACTGATAAGCATCTGACAGCGACCTTGCGGCTTGCCACTACACGCGACTTCAGGCCTAACGTCGATGGTCTGGTCTCTGCCAAACGCTCTCAGCTGAGTGGACAGAAAAATGAGTGACGAGTCATCTGCAGTAGGCCTAGAAATTATAGTTGTTGTATTTTGGACAACTACAGTTTCTGCTTTTTAATAAGTGACAGAGACAACGTCAACTTATTGAAATAAACTAAACTGCCTGTGCATGTAATAAACTACACTAAATGTAATCAATAATTATAAAAACTTTATTTTAGCATTTAACTGCAGTGACAGTAGTGTTCGTAAAATTTAATGAAAAAACATTATCTTTTTGTGGTGCGGCCCGCTGAATGGTTGTTACTTTCCACTGTGGCCCACATGCTGAAATGAGTTTGAGACCCCTGAATTACGCTGAGGTTGCCAATTGTAGTCAAACGGAATTTCCATTTGATTGGATCAATAAAAATTATCTTATCTTATCTATGTTATCTTATTAAAAAGAGTGTTTTTTAAAAAGACAATTCCTGAAGTGTACAAGGCTTTCACAATTCCCCGTACCCTTTCTATGTCAACTAAATAACCTTTGCAACGTTTATCAGTTCATTTAGAAGAATCGTCAACAGCAAGACAACTGAGTTTCTAAGTACATTATAACAAAACAAAAACAACAGTATTGCTGCCCTGGCATGGACGTTTGTTATCACAAGCAGACAATGTGTGTAACATTAAGGCAAAGTTTAAATGCATTTTTCTTTTAATTTAAAAAAAAATTACATACATGTCGAAAATAATCAAATCTTTAACATATTACTTTGAATTGATTTTATTAACACCAGTAATACTTTAGGCATATTAATAAGAACACATTTCTTAAAGCCTTTCTCTCTCTCTCTCTGTATATATATATATACATATATATTTCTCTCTCTTTCTTTCTCTCTCTCTCTCGGTATATATGTACATATATCTTTCTCTCTTTTTCTTTCTCTCTATCTTTCTCTCTCTCTCTCTCTCTCTCTCTCCTTTCATTTCACAAAGAATTCATTCTTCATGTAAACACTTGTCAACAATTATTTCTCAGACGATTCCAATTTTGAATAGATATAGTTACCTTCCTTTCAACTAGCAGACTTGTATCGTGTGTTTCTTTTTTCTGATGTTAAACAACTTTCCGGCTCCTTCTTTCTAGTTCTCGAATATATCGTGCGGTCTTTTATACTCTCTTTCTACATTTTTTATCCGCCAATCTGGCAATGACTCACCTAAGCGCCCCCTTGTGACGTGAGGTTGACGCGGGTGAGCTGTGGACGCAACCTTACCTTGACAGCTTTCCCAGATGGCGCTAAGTTACATTATCACTGTTTGTGCGCGATTTCCCCACCTTCAATTTAACCTACCCCCAGGGCCGGTCTTAGGCTACTGCAAACTATGCGGCCGCATGTCAGCTTTCATTTAATAAAAATGTAATAATAAGGCGAATGTTAACATTTCAACACAGACAAGAAGTTCAAATTCTTAATTTACTTTAATAGTCACTGACATACAAATATAGATATAAATCTATCTCGACCTCTAAAGAAAAACCAAAGGGATATTTTGCTAGTCGATAGTAAATCTAAAAGGCAGATCTGAATGTTTATCAGCTTTTTGTTGAAAACTACTATCTACTGTAGATGGCTCGTAAAACTAATTTGACAGAGATTTTGTACTTGGTAAAGTTTGAATTAAATGCAAAGACGAATTTAATTTCTAATACAAAATTTTAATTTTCACTTATTATCCTTATCACAACCCAGAATAAGCCCAGCACAATCCGTTTCGCATAGGGCCCCGCAATCTGTAGGACCGACATTGCCTACCCCTTAGACTATTGAAGCGTTGGGGGCACCACACAAGATCTGTTGTCCGTCTTTTCTCCATCCCTTTATGTCTTTTGCTTTAGATATAAATTCTTTCAATGACAGGTCTGTCCATTCTTTGATGTTGTCTACTCTGTCCTCCTCTTCATTTTTTTCCTGGTACTGTTCCCTGAAGGGAGGTCTTTGCAAGCCATGAGGACCTAATAATATGGCCATAGAGTCTTAGTATGCGTTTTTTTTTACAGTAGTTAGCACATCATAGTGGGATTCAATTGCCTAACACTGCTTCTTTCTATCTATATCTATCTATCTATCTATCTATCTATCTATCTATTTATCTATCTATCTATCTATCTATCTATCTATCTATTAATGTATCTACCTACCTACCTACCTACCTACCTACCTAACCTAACCCTGCTTCTTTCTATCTATCTATCTTTCTTACTATGTTTACTATATTATCTATCTAACTATCTATCTATCTATCAATTTATGTATCTACCTACCTACCTACCCTAACCCTGCTTCTTTCGATCTATCTATCTTTCTTACTATCTATCTATCTATCTATCTATCTATCTATCTATCTATCTATCTATCTATCTATCTATCATCTATCTATCTATCATCTATCTATCTATCTATCTATCTATCTATCTATCTATCTATCGATCTATCTATCGATCTATCTATCGATCTATCTATCGATCTATCTATCGATCTATCTATCTATCTATCTATCGATCTATCTATCGATCGATCTATCTATCTATCTATCTATCTATCTATCGATCTATCTATCGATCTATCTATCGATCTATCTATCGATCTATCTATCGATCTATCTATCTATCTATCGATCTATCTATCGATCTATCTATCTATCTATCTATCTATCTATCTATCTATCTATCTATCTATCTATATATATCTATCTATCTATCTATCGATCTATCTATCTATCTATCTATCTATCTATCTATCTATCTATCTATCGGTCTATCTATATATCTATCTATATATCATTCTATCTATCTATCTATCGATCTATCTATCTATATATCGATCTATCTATCTATCTATCTATCTATCTATCGATCTACCTATCGATCTATCTATCTATCTATCTATCTATCTATCTATCTATCTATCTATCTATCTATCTATCGATCTACCTATCGATCTATCTATCTATCTATCTATCTATCTATCTATCTATCTATCTATCTATCGATCTATCTATCGGTCTATCTATATATCTATCTATCTATCTATCTATCTATTGATCTATCTATCTATCTATCATTCTATCTATCTATCTATCTATCTATCGATCTATCTATCTATATATCGATCTATCTATCTATCTATCTATCTATCTATCTATCTATCTATCTATCTATCTATCTATCTATCTATCTATCTATCTATATATATATATATATATATATATATATATATATATATATATATATATAACTATCTATCTATCTATCAATCTATCTATCGATCTATCTATCTATCTATCTATCTATCTATCTATCTATCTATCTATCTATCTATCTATCCATCTATCTTTCTATCTATCTATCTATCTATCTATTAATGTATCTACCTACCTACCTACCTACCTAACCTAACCCTGCTTCTTTCTATCTATCTATCTTTCTTACTAACTGGCGCCTTAACCAGTAAGCTTCGGGTAGGAGGGGCTCGTTAGCCATGGCTGGCTACCCACCTAGGAGAAGGAAAACTCTGAATTCAAACCTCTGTTGCCTTGCAGCTATACCCAATCATGGGAAAGGCTTCGGGAGTCAACCCTGAGGAAAAATCAGGAGCTGGCGACCCTAAGGCAGTTTGCAGCACCCAATGCTACACTCTGGCAGAACCTGCGATGCCGCTGACCCCAAACTGTATCGGCACTGCCGTTCCTTTGGATACATCAGCTGCATGGAGAGGGGGGAACTGATGTGTGGGCGACATCGTTCCGACCACAGCTAATGCCCAGGCATTCATCTCACCAAGATGATCCATGGTCGCTTTGCGACTGAAGGAGGCCATAGATCTATAGATAGATAGATAGATAGATAGATAGATAGATAGATAGATTGATCGATTGATTGGTTAGTTGATTGTTTGGTTGAAAGTTTGATGGATTGATTTAAATGCTAAAATTGTAGTTTTGAAAAAGATGTTAATGAATTAAGTTAAGATAATATGAAAAAGATTTAGCTTAAGTCTAATCTATAATTGAAATCCATTCAGCCCACAAATAATAAGTGACATTTAATCTTCGTGTAAATTATAAAAAAAAACAACACAAAAAACTGGCAATATATATATAAGTATTTAATATATAATTATAATATTTTATTAACATATACAAACACATATCCCCTAGTTCAATAAATGTATAGATTAATGATAATAAATACACCTAATTCCATCTCAGTCATTCTGCCACAGGGTTGTCCCTCTGTAAGACAATTATATGAGTTCAATCTAACTAGAAATTACAACACACACACACACACACACAGATACACACCATAATTGGGGAGCTAAAAAAGCTAATCTTATAATAGAACTGATTTTTATTTCTGTTGTAAATTGTGTATCCTTATTCAGAGTATTTGAGGGTCGGCCTTAGGCATAGGTAAGGCGACCAGACGTCCAGACTTAGGCGGGACAGCTTTGGACCGTCTGTCTCGCTTTTCATAAAATGTCCGGCGGGACAGCAAATGACCGCTATCATCACAGAAAATTGATCAATGTCATGCTTTTGTTTTAATATCTTTCATAATTTTTGAACTAAACAAGGTTACAAAGACAGTTTGTGTGGAAACACAAACTCAAAATCGGCCCCCGATATGGTCCACCCAGGCCAGTAAAAAGGCAGGTTTCAATATATTCAGAAAGAATATCAGAATGAAATACTATCAAAGGCAAATGACAGAGAAGAATGGAGAAAGAAGGTTGAAAGATCTTGTGTGGTGCCCCAACGTTCCAGCAGACCAAGAAATAGTTAAAAGTAAAGGTAAAATTAAATCTGAACCTGGCTTAGCTGATGTCATTATATATATAATGATTTTCTTATTGATTTTATTGTTTTATCTCTTATTCAAAGCCTCATAAGAAAAGAACATTTCGTAAAAAAAAAATTAAAACAAAATCCTTAGTTATCTAATTGTATGCTGCTGTAGACGCCCGAAATTCACATGATAATATGCAAAACAACTTATTAATTGTTGCTTTATATTATGTTCCACTTATATGCATATAAAATAGATTTGTTATCTTTAGAAAAGAATAGTAACCATTTTTTGGTAAATGTAGTAGTTAGTATATAAGGCCTTCCATAATTTAGCAATACATATCAAAATAGAAGAATTAAAAATGTTTGCATAAATGTGTTAAAAATAAGCTGAAAAGTCTTCTCCCTCACTAAAAAAAAGCCTCTTGTGTTTGTTACTGTTAAGAGTGAATAGTTGTAAAAATGGTGTATTTTTATGAAAAAACTGCTTGCATACTTGATTTTAAAAACTAAAATTATGACTTTCAGAAAAGAAAAAAGTAGCCGTTGCATCAGTTCTAAAATATCAGGATGTCGGATTTTCAATATCTTTTCTAGTTTACGAGATCTAAATGGGACGGACGGACGGACGGGAATATATTCCACAAAAAACTAATAGCGTCTTTTACCATTTCTGGGGCCGCTAAAAATTTAAAGTACCACCTTGCAGCGTTTCCATCTTGATCCTTATTTCATATTCGATGCTTCATAGATTCATGTCAAAGAGGGATGGGTAGTGCTTTTTTCATGCCTTTTCTCAGAGAACTGACTTCATCACGTTTTCTTTCCACTTCTGTGGTTCTGCCTGTTTCTCGCATGTTTCTCGCATGTTTCTCGCTGATTCTGTTCATCAATCCCAGTACCGGTATTCCTTGGCTTGGCTTACTCTTCTGTTCTAGTCTATGACAGGGTAAAAACAAAATAATTTTCAATTGGTTGGTCCAAGTAAGACTTCATTCAAGTACCTCTAGAGTATCTAAATGTTTGTTTAATAGTTCATTCGCAGTCGCTAAAGTTACTTTTGCCTATCATATAGTTTTCAATTAATGGACTGTCCATTGACATTGCTAAGAAATGTGTGACCAAAATAGACATTTGCAAGAACAAGATGTGCAGCAATTGTTACTAAAGGTTTGGACACTATTAAATTAACAAAGTAAAAAGCAGGTTAATGATTCCAAGTTTTAGACAGCGTTTACGGATGCTTCGAGCCCACAATAAAAGGAAATTGTTTCCCTTGATGATACAATTCTTTGTACCACCATTCGAGGGAAATCTTTCTTTTTTTTAAAGCCAATTCATCGATTTAGAATATAGCATAATTTAGGATATGGAAAAAGCAGGTGGTTAGTTCAGAAGACTTCTGTGAAAAGAATATTTTATTTATATCTTTGAAAGGACATTTCTTTTAAAAAAAAAAGAAGTTTGCAACCATAATGAAAAGCTTCTTTGAATACCCGTTTAATGAATTGTTACTTCGATTTGTACACAACATCATAATAATCTTCCATGCAGAAGTTCTGTTTGACGAAGAACAAAATGGCAGTGCTCTGAAGTATCTTCTGCCGTTCTGACCAATAAGTTCAGAAATGAACGAAAAGAAGCATACAATTTTTGACACAAACTCAGAGGCGGCCCCCGTCGGATCCTTGTCGGATCCGCCTATTCGCAAGGAATATTCAAGGTAACATTTTGTTTAGATTGTCAAAAGTAATAATGTTTCAAAAATTAATTTGCGGTTGTGAAAAATGTGTGTTTTTTTTCTGTAAAATGTTTCACATGTTTTGGATGCCCCTTCTAAGTTAAGGATCTGGACAACGGAGATGGCAGCGAGCAGGGTATGAACCCGGGACTGTCAAGATAATCAGTCCAGCGCGCTAACCGCACGACCAGACATTGCTATTACCTTAATAACAAACTAATAGCCTATTATGGATGAAGATATATATACATTAGTCATTACAGCATGACAACTACTAGATATGTACATTATTTTAGATTATCTTTTGACATTGATTTGTAATTGAAAAAAATAAAGATAGAAAAGAACAAGACATGGAGCGTGTACTTCGGCAACGTCTGCTCGATGTCCAACACAGTTACCAACAGAGCTAGGGGCATTTTAATTGGAATGAAACTAGATTGAGGATGTAGATCTACCTAAACTAAACTTCTGATTTAGCACTCTTATAATCTATATCTACTAGATCTAGATGATGTCTTGGCAAGAGAATTAAATGTCAATTTGTCAATTAAGGGATTTCAAAATAACATTAACGCTTAATTTTTTGTAATTTAAAATAACATATTACCGATAATGATATTAGACTTCTCGACATACAATTAAATTGTATGATATGTAGCAATCAATGTCATCACAATGTTTTTAAATTAAAAAAATAAATAATTCCAAAAATACCTATTATCGATAGTTTGTTGTTTTTTCGACCTTTTGATATTTGCATGTTACTAAAAATAAATTTTGGATGTAAAATTAAAGATGCTGCACAGACTGACACATTGATTCCATGATACTAATAGCGGCTTTTCCCTTTATGGAAGCTGCTAAAATATATTTTTTTTTATCTTTGGATAATTAAACTGTCACAGGTTTTCTTTGTATTGTTGTTGTGATGTTACAAGATGTTACTGTGACGTACCGGAGATTCTGTAGATATATCTCTAGATCTAAATATGTCTGAGAGATTCAATAAATGAAGATCTTTTTAATACAGAACTTTAATTCAAAACTTGGAATCACAATAGTATACAGTATGCACAGAAATAAAACTGTATCAGATAAATATCTTCTCTCAAAGCTCAATAACAAAATACATTCAGATTAATACTAGATCTAATTTCACAACTAGAGAAATATATACCACTTATCCATGGGTTTCTCCAGGTCGTGGGTATTTCCGGCGAGAGGCTTAAATCCTAAGTTTATTTTACCCTAGATTAGGTTTATTTAAATTGATACTTGACGAAACTATAATTACGTATTGTCTAAAAATATTATTTGTACTCTAATTCTATAATGCGATTTCAAACAATTATTTGATGTAATTTATTTTGTAGAAAGCAATATCCAAAACAGCTTTATAGGCAATTAAGTTTAAGTCAGTACAGACATTTTCATTTAGCGTTTTGGTATGGTATTTATTTGAAACTGATTATTAACTTTTCTAACATTTTATTGATCTTAAGCAAGAAAATTAAATGTAATAAGTTAGAAGAGCCAAACTAAATATTCATTGGCATTGAATTTGTTTTTACAAAAACACCCGATTAAACTATTATAAATACTTATAACTATTGCGATGTTTTGGAAGGAAGATTAAAGTTCAATCATATTTTAAATCATCATCAAGCTCCATTTAAATGAGGGCATGATATGTTCAAATCCGCTCTTGCTAAAGCCCTGGACAGAAACCCTGCTGTCCTGCGTAGTGCATACATGTCACCGTACAGGTTGAGCATTTTTGGTTTCCCAGACCTGTCGAGACGGAGATCAGCAAGTCTGGGGCAGTCAAAAAGAATATTAGACACGGTTTCTTATTCTTCCCCGCAGCGGTGGCACCGTGAATAAAAATTTGGCTATAGTGTGAGAAATATGAGCAAACATGACAGTGGCTTGATCAAGCCTGGACAGCCTCCACCACGGGGAAGTGCGATCAGCGCGCCTCATGTGCTCCCAGACTCCAGGGGCTTTTTTTGAATTGTAGCCAGAACACGATGAAGACTCGTGAGGTGTTTGCCCTCCTTAGTGGACCAAGAAGTCTGCAATAAAGTTGCCAGTCACACCTATGAGACGCGGTACCCACTTCCTTATTACAGGGGTGCCATTGCGTTGCTTTATGTTGTGTGAGGCCATGGCCCAGGGCTTTGCAAAAAAAAAAAAAAAAAAAAAAAAAAAAAAAAAAAAAAAAAACACACACACACACACACACACACACACACACACACACACACACACACACACACACACACACACACACACACACACACACACACACACACACACACACACACACACACACACACACACACACACACACACACACACACACACACACACACACACACACACACACACACACACACACACACACACACACACACAATATATTTGTAATTTGAAAAAAAAAAGAAACGTTAAATAACTTTTTGAAATTCTTATTGGCGCCATATTGACAAATGAATTTGTTGCAAAAACGTTGAAAAAATAATGTTGAATAACGTTGCTATGACTTATATCTATCTATATATATATATACATTTTTTTAAATGAAATGCTTTCAGAACTTGTGTCTAGGAAGCCTCGTTAACTCTCTTGTGTGAAGAAAAACATTTTAGTCTAACTAGGCTGTGAGACGTATATTAATTATTTTTTTATATTAAATATTATTGCTCAATTTATTAATCTGGCTATTAGAAATTTCAAGTTTCAAATTAGTTTAAGCAAGCTCAAGGTGTCTTGAAATGACTTCATCCAGTCAATTTCTTGCTTACTCATGAAGTTTGTTGCCCAATAAATTCAGTTGAACCATCTAAGTTGAGGGAAAAGCTAAAACTAAATTCCATTTTCGACCACAGTTTTGGAATTTTGCAGAAATATTTAAGTGCAGCAATTTCTCTGTTCCTCTTATGTTTACATTCATTTTGTTGAAGACTTTTCTTTTGCCTGCAATTCAATTTAAACATCAGTAACATGTTTAAAAAATTTTTAATTTACAACTAATGTTTAAAATTTATTGTATCCTATAAGCGAAACTCCTTTTTTTTTCATAGAGCCTTATTTGCATAGATAGACATCGATGTCCTTAGGCAGTAATTCATTTGTCAACAAATAAGTTATGTGAGATTGCAAAAACCTTTAAAATACATTTAATATCTCAATAAAAGAGAAAATGATTTAATCAATGAAAGTCAAAATCATTCCCCGCTGTCGGAGGTTTGTTTCATTCTTTTGCGCTTGCCTTTCTTAAGTCCTCGCCAAACGATGAAACTTCCTGTTTCTCAAAAAGAAATCCAAAATTTTATTAAAGAGCTAAACAAAACGAGCAATACAACTCCTTTTCGAAATCCAGCGAACCTCAGTTTACAATAAGAGTTTAACATGTTTCTCATCATTTTTCTTTACAAAAGTGTTGAACGTTTAGCTTATTTATTATTATAGGTTTGTATTTCATTTGCAATTTTTATAATTAGATTTAAATAGGAATGATACTTTGTCTAAAATTTTTACAAGAGATTGCCTGGTCACAAATCACAAAGTGGATAGTGAATAGATCTGGATTTTCTTTATACTAGATTACGTTTTAAAGCCTTTGTAGCGTCCAACCACTGATGGTGCTACATATGTCGCAATAAGCTACATTACCACATTTTTGAAATAATATTTCATTACTAACCAAAAAAAGTCTTTTGTGTCACAGATAAGTTTTTAACTATTTTAATTTTAGTTTTAATCAATTTCAGCTGATATACCAATAGACTTAAGACTTAGCTTCTGTTGATTTTATGTATATATAATTCTAAATTTTACTTGGTACAGTATATAAGTTAAATAAACAAAAAAATAATCATAAGACTCTTTTAATGAATAATACCGTTCTTTATTGGCGAGATAATGCACGTGACAAATCTCAATTCTTATCGCATTCCTTTACGTCGAGCTATATATGCCGCTAAGGCATCTATTACATCATATAGATCATAGGTGGCCTTTTGTTGACTTGACTCCCCCCCCCCCCCCCAATACGATTCCTCACTAGACAGCGACCCCCAAACGTAATTTTTTTTTCTTTCATAGGTAATTGAAATTTGCTAATGTTCCAATATCGTTATCCTAATGTCTATATCTGATCTATGCTGTATGTGTTTTCATTGGTAGAAGCTGAACACGGCATAAAAGCTTTATGTAATTGTAATTAGTGCAAAACAAATGCTTTATAATTTAATTGCTAACAAAAAATTTTCTTTATGACTTGCATTTATTAAATTTTCTATTTCGTATTCGCCATTTTCATGTGCATTCTTGTGTAATAATTTGAAATGTATGGCGAAGCCTGAAGGATGATATTAACTAAAGTCAACTCCATTGCTACACATTGTGTAAATACGTCAACGTTAAGGGGGGGAGGGAGGTTGGAGTCTTGTGGGAGTCTTTGTAAGAGCACAATGAATGTCACCTTCAGCATCAAGTCTACTTCTTTATTTAGACTTGATCACTAACTGGCTGGAAAACCTTGCTCCGCAAAAATATATGCCTACTGTTAGAAATGGATGAAGAAGGTGCAACACAATCTCAATCTGGGATATGCCTGCAAACACGTGATCCAGATTTGTGTAACTGACATAAAAAAATATTTTTAGCTGCCACGTTTTTGATGACCTCTATAGACTATTTCTGTCTCCGGAACATCTTTCACTTTGACCTCTAGAAAGTGTAAACAGGATGTCATGTAGATTTGAAAGCTTGAAGAAACTGCACGAACAAGTTAGTGCAAAAATTCTTTGACAGAAATCGCCATTCTAGTCTGTCAAATAAACGCCATTTTTTCCCTCACAGAAAGCTAATAAAGTTGGCAAGTTAGAAAGTTTTATTTTCATCCAGTTTTATTTGCCAAAGTTGAAGTTTCATTTGGACGAACAGATCTTTTCAGAAAATTAGATGAAAAATGTATTTGAATTCATGCAGTGAAAGATTTAATTATTCACAAAGATGTCTACTCGGTCGGCTATTTTCAGTATTTTTTGCTTTCTGATGTATTTTAAAAAATAAAAACTTTACCAAAAAAAAAAACAAACTTTTTCTTGAATCTGGATTCGATCTCGAGCCACCTTGATAGACAGCCAAGCGGTTGCTCCAACTCGGCCACACATCCAAAACATTTGATAGTACCTTTAGTTATTGTTTCAGCTAACGTCTTGGGAAACGCTATTCTCCCTTTGCAAGTTCTCACGTGACTTTTGAGGCCGGTCGCTGGGACATATGCAAGGTCAAAGGTTGAGGATTTAACATCACTTGAGATGACAACGGTTTCAACATTATTCCTGCTACTGGGATGTTCATCATCGGTAATCCAGAACTCCTCATTTAGTCTTGATTTCCAAGCTGACTACTTGGTGCTTCTTTCTAAAAAATTGTTAGTGTCAGTCTAAAGGTGCTGAGAGTTACCCATGCTTATGTCTCTTAAAGATAACCTGCACCCATTAAACCACAATTACATAAGATCTGAACGAAGTGGTCGTCTCCTTTCCATTAGGACTAAAACAGAAAGATTTTAAAAACTCCTTCATCCCACTTTCGGTCAGTGTTACAAGATCATCTGTAGTCATCGAGAAGTACATAGAAGTCTAATTCATAAAGCGCTGGTTATGAGTGTGTATGTGTTTCGTGTGTGAATGTTGTTCGTATTTGCATCTATATTGTTATTGTTACAGTAGTTACGCTGAGGTTGTCAATTGTAGTCAAACTGAATTTCCATTTGATTGGATCAATAAAAACTATCTTATCTTATCTCTTATGTCTCTTTAAAGTGGTCGACCAGAAGCTCTGATGTCGTCTATTAGATCTCCATTCATTATATCCATAAAAACATAAGACACTCATTGATAACATTATCGCATCTTTTATTAGCTTCTCACTGCCTCGCACAATGCCTTGTAATTGTTTCCCTTTACAAAGTCTTTGTTTCTCAACAGGTGGTCATAGCAGCGACGATATATAACATTTTAGAAACACCTTACCAACAGTTCTTGTATGCTTTACACCAGTGATGCCCAACCTAATACGACCTGAGGGTCATTTTAATTTCTGACATTCGTGTCGCGGGCCACATGAACGAAAATGTACCAAAAATTAAATGAAATTGACCTGAATTTGAAACTATTAGATTAGAAACCCGTGTAGCTAGTACTTACATTAAGGAATTGGATATCTGAAGTGATTTTTTTTTTTGCGCCAGAAAATGGCTTAATTTCCGTACCTAAGATAAGAGCAACATTGTAGCTAGCTTTACCACCGACTCATTGTCTTGTCTCGTTTTGGTAAATATTCCCATCGATCCTCCAATCTGTAGGCGTAGTTTAACAATCTTTTTATTCGCGGCTCAACCCAACAATGCCGTCATAATTATGTTTATATGTTGTCTTTTTTTGAAACAGCTACACTTTCTTTGCAAATCAAATATGTTGGCTTATTATCATGCTTATTATCATGTGAAGATCAGTTCTCTTTTTTTTTCTGGTAGGTTCTCATTTCATAAACACACTAATGTTAAAGGTCATGGTACCAATCAATTAGGAAAATTGAGGGCCCTAACTTAGGTAAGGATACATAAAAAAACCTTTTTTTTGGAGAGAAGTTTCTACACTTTGTGCCGACATTTCGGCGGGCCGGATGGAACTACGTCACGGACCGGATCTGGCCAGCGGGCCATATTTTGGGCATCACTGCTTTACACGGAAAATACCAAAAGGCTTCCTAGTTATGGATTTGCAAAAAGCACATTAAAGAAGGCGCGGTGGCTGAGCGGTAATGCGCTTGGCTTCCGAACCGGGGTCCGGGGTTCGAATCCTGTTTTTTTTTTCATTTTCGGGATCTTCGGGTGCCTCTGAGTCCCTCAAGCTCAAATGGGTACCTGGCATTAGTTGGGGAAAAGTAAAGGCGATTGGTCGTTGAGCTGGCCACATGGCATCCTCGATAACCCTAAGTACCACAAGGTCTGAAAGGGGAACTTTTTTTTTTTTAGAAGCACATATGAGTATAGAAATAATCTTGTTGGCCAGTCTATACATTTCTATGTCAATGCTTAAGAATTGTTTATTTTTTAAATCGCGGGAGATAACTCAAAAAATATTTTCGCCAGATTGTCAAATCAGACGTGGAGTTGTGTTTTCATACCTAAGAAGGAAAAGAAAAAGCCCACACATCCAAAGCGTAAGGCTCCAGAAATAGTTCCTAACAAATTACATCAATACCGACAAACCACATGACAACTAAACTTTACTTAGAAGATTTACTTTGATATAAAAAAAAAAACAAAAAAAAATCAACAACATCTTGGTAGGATCAACAAAATAGATTTAATTGTGGACATCAGTAACTTATCTCTTATGTAGTTGAAATAAGAATAATCTGAAATAACAATAATTTGTACACAATAAACAGATTGTCATGTGTCTATTTCTTTTTCATCAACACTGACAGAGCCCTTTTCGCTAATGAATGGTCAGGTGTATAAATGTATCAAAAGCAGCAATAGTTCAGGCGATGATGTCAGTAAATATGAATTGAATGTTCTCATATTTTCTGAATATTTTCTGGGTATTTCCTGGGTTATTTCTAAAGAAAAAAAAACATAAAAGAACAGCTTTTGTTGAATGAAAAGCTGGATACAGAAATAATATATCCTGCGACTATTATTTATTGTGCTCTGGGGCTGTACTGTGAGGTACCTGGTGTACGTTGACTTTGTTTTCATTCTTATGAATGGACCTTTTCCCTATCAATCCACTTCCTATTTCATCAAATGTTC